>OMLP01015745.1:0-12739 GCA_900302685.1 Spondyliosoma cantharus | reverse complement strand
TAAATGTGATTACAAGGATCTTAAAATTAATTTGGTGGGCAGCTAGTGTTAAGACATAAGGGCTGCTGTGACACAGATCCTTTGGCGGACCTGGTCAGAAGCTTGGCAGAAACATTTTGGACCACTTGTAAGCAGTTTATGGACAGCTTACTAAGACAGGTGAGAAGAGATGTTCGAGTAATCAAGCAGAGAGCATGAATATACAAACTCCAACTTAGCTCTTTGCACAATAAGCCTGAATTTAGCAGTATTTCTAGGCTGGTAGAAACAGGAAGGGACCAAACAATTTCCATGCTGATCAAGACTCAAGTTACATTACAGAGGGTTGTTTTAAAACAGAGGAAGATGAAGAGCCAAGACATTCCATCACCTTCTGATTACACCCCTCTTTTGTACTCACACACCTCTGTCTCTCTCGACAACCCTCTTTCTCTCCAGTGTCTAAATTTGAAGACCCACTCGAGCGCGAATGTTGTTCAGATGGCATGAAGAAAACCCCTCTTTCGTACTCCTGTGAGACACGCAGTGAGTACATTGGGGACGGTGCAGCCTGTGTCAAGGCTTTCCTGCACTGCTGCAAGGAGATGGAAAACCAGCTAGCTGACAGGAATGAGGAAAGCCTCCAACTGGCTCGAAGTAAGAGACAGGGACGGAGGGAGGGTGGTTTCTATCCGTGGTCATACTGGTAGCATGAAAAATCACTGCCTTCCAGTGTTATATAATAACCTTTTTAATGACCCTGTAGGTGAAGAAGATGACAACAGTTACATGGACAGCAGTGAAATCACTTCTCGCACCCAGTTTCCTGAAAGTTGGCTGTGGTCAGATATCAAGCTGCCTGTTTGCCCTCGACAAACACCAAACTGGTGAGATAACTGAAACCTGTACACACAAAAAATATAATGATGCCACTAACATTTAAAGGCACAATCATATACAAATTCTGCATTAATCAAAATGACTTGAGCTTTTTTATATATTTTGTTGTGTACATCCCAAATGTTTCCAACAATGTTCAAACCCACCCGCAAGTCCACAACTTACAGTCCACGCTAACAATGCGTTTTAGATGGTTGCCCCTTCCGTGATATGGAAATTGGCAAGCATAACTAAATAACCTCGCCTGTGAACATTAAGATAGATTTTCTTCAGCAGTGGTGGTTGTTTATTGGTTTGTTCACCAGGAGCGAGCCGTTCCTCTTGTACGTTTAACCATGGGATCAGTTGTGTTTATTCTTGTTACTCAGGCAAGTGTTTATTCACCCCAAAATGCTGCATTCCTTTACTGTACATTAGCAATAAGCTAGTGAGTAGCAGAACAAATTGAGGATGTGTGTATATTTTTTGTGAATTCAGGTCAGCCTCTCTCGCAACTCAGCACTCACCAGAGGATTCTCCCCCTTGTTTCCTCCTGATCTCTTTGTAAGGTTACATTCATGATGTAAAGCACATTTTTACTCCAGCTTCAGTCGGCAGTCAGCATTACAGAGCATGAACGCTGATAATGGATGTCACCTCAGGAGCGAATTCTCCACTTTTTAATCCAAAAAGAAAAAAAAAAAAGTAGTCTCTGAGCTCTCCCCCCGTGGGCAAGTAGCTTCAGATCAGAACAGAATCTAATGTGATGTGGGTGTTTATTCCTCCAGAAGGTCTGGCTCTGCACCCGACTCTTTTCTCCGCAGCGTCTCTGCCTCCCCATTCCGCCACGCTCCCACTCTCCAAACGTCTTTTCTTGTGTTTTGATAGAGACCCCTAGTGACAGAAATTACATATCATGTATTTATTTTGCCAACGCTTTTCTTTCATTTCAGTGACTCCACGACATTTGAGAAAAATGTTCCTTTGCAAGACTCAATCACAACCTGGCAGTTCACTGGAATCAGTCTGTCAAGAACTCATGGTGAGGATTCAGCAAATAAAATCTGTCTCCCACTCCACACCTTTTATTTTTTCTTTCTCTTTTTCATCACTCTCTTTTGTATCCCTCTTATCTTTAAGGTATCTGTGTTGGCGAACCATTAGAGGTAATCGTCCGGAAGGACTTTTTCATTGATCTCAGGCTGCCCTACTCAGCTGTCCGAGGAGAGCAGATAGAAGTCAAGGCAATCCTCCACAACTACAGCCCTGATCCTGTCACTGTAAGTAGAATAACTAAATCCCTCCACCAGTCTTTGATATGCTTAATTGCGGGTAACCTTATTACAATATTTACATGTGCCTTCCCATTCAAATGAAACCTTTAGGTTGTTAAAAACACCTGGAAGTCATGCTTAAATCATTTATTCAATCAAAAGATTTAAGATATCTAATATTAAATTAACTAAAGTTTGTTTGTCTGTTTTTGGGTTGTTTAGCATTTATTCGACAGGATAGCTTAGAGAGTGGCAGGAGATGGGGGAGAGAGTGAGGGAGGACATGCCGTAAAAGGCCACAGGCCGGATTCAAACCGCAGTCCCTGGTACATGGGTTTCCCTCTCTACCGGCTGTACAAACCCTTGTACAATAGTTTAAAAAAGTAATTTTCCGGTAATACATTTTAAGTATCCTAAGTACATGTAAAGTGAATTGTACAGTATATTCTGGCTCTACAGAATATCCAAATGGCATTATGATCCTTATTACCCACTCTATAGGGGGTCTTCATCTTTGATCTACTGCGCATATCTCCTCAGTGTCTTTGTCATTTTCAAGGTGCGTGTGGATCTGATTGCGACGCCACATGTGTGCAGTTCAGCCTCTAGACGTGGAAAGTATCGTCAGGAGGTCAAAGTTGGGCCCCAAACTACACAATCTGTACCCTTCATCATTATTCCCATGAAGGATGAAGAAGATTATCCCATTGAGGTCAAAGCAGCTGTTAAAGACTCATCGGTCAGTGATGGAGTTATGAGGAAGCTGCGGGTGGTGGTAAGGGAAACACACTCCATGTAGTGGATTTAGAGCTTTTTTATACAACAGTGAACAGTTTATTTATTTATTGTAGTATCACACTTGTTTAGAATTAAGCATTTCATCTCCATCCTCTGTTACATTTTATGAAGTTTACTACACTACTGCTAAATTTAAATTAGATTTAGGCACAAAATCAACTTGATTAGGATAGGGAAAAAATCTTATTTACACATTTTGGTTAAAATAAGTTCTTAGTTAAAGCAACATTATGTCGAAATTGGCATTTTGTGCAATTTGGCACCCCACAGTTTCTGAGTGTAAGCCCACTGTCGAAAGTACAAACCTAATGTTTAAGAATTTGTCAGACGCTATGTAGTTGCTAACTATAAACAAAACTCATGACATCGTAACAATGTTATGTGTTGAAACTTTAAATGTTGAAGTAAACTTGTTTGTAACGCTGTGATCCGACCCTCTCACTGAAGCTACATAGTGCAGAAACAAGTGATAGCGACACCATTCACCCTGTTATAAGACACTGTAGCATCAACATGATTCTGAAGCTGTTATTTAAAAGTTAAAAAAAAGTTACATAATGTTGTTTTAAGGTAATGGGAGCTCAGTCATTGTGGTTACATTAATAGCGATGTGGTACGAATGTGGTCAACATTGATTGTTGGTCAGAAACAAGACACAAACACCCAGGTTGAAGTCAGTTAAGTCAAACAGACATCTTTTTGGGTCTTAAATATGAACAAATTCATACTGCATGACTCATCAATAAGAAAGACAAGATAGGATATTTTATCAAACAAGTAATATAGTTGTTACACATTAGCACGTAAAGAATACTCGTTTCGGTTTCTAATGTTTGTTTTATTTCTTGTTTTTCCAGCCTCCAGGTGTACTGGTTAAATCTTCTCAGATTGTAATTCTAGACCCAGCTAATAAAGGTGTAGGTGAGTTCACCCATTAAATAGTGATGGTAGAGTAATTTAGAAATATCATGTGTTCATCACTTGCTGTGATCCCCCAACTTGCCCACTGTTTCTCTCTGTAGATGGTAAGCAAGAAGTAACTATCAACAGTAGAATTCCTAAAAAAGATATGGCTCCAAACACACCTTCTAAAACACAGATATTTGCAACAGGTGAGATATCATGTTATATTTGCACAATGGTTTGTGATGTACAATGTACATGTATGATAATCTCTGCATTGGTGTAAATTGGTGCTGTTCTCATGGGGACCGCAGATTCAGGGGGAGCAATGTGAATGCCACTCTGGTTGTGAAACAGTGGACCCTTAATTTACCTTCCAGGGGGTGTTGGGGAGCATGGTAAAATGAAGCATGAGATTTACAGGTGAATTGGTGCAGCATTGTTTGTTATACTGGATCGTGGTGAAAAAGGAGCCTAACCAGTAGGCAAAGCTTACTATTTACAAGTGCACTATGCTCTTACACTCAGGTTTTGCAACATTTTTATAGAATAGAATGTGCGTTACATTTAAATTCCACTGTGAAAACTATTAGATCACGTGAAACCCATGGAATTAGATGATAAACCCATGTTAATACCCATGGTGAACCCATACAAATGATCACGTGAAAGCTTTGAGATTGCATTCATCATAATTTATGGATGCAATTTTTTTTGTTTTTCTCTCTAATGTCCTAATGAACCCATGGTGATTTACAGTGTCTTGATGAACAGATCACTTTACTTTTTGCGAAAGGAGCCGCTATCAATGGTCAACAGTAAGGTCCAAGTAAACGCTGCCAGAGTCAGGAAAGAACACAAACTCTGAGGACCAACTGATGACTTTTATTTGATCACTGCATGGGTCACTACTACAAATTAACAAAACATCAGTGTTATCAGTTGTGTCAGGAGTGTATGAGTGAGTGTGTTGTGAGATGTAAAGTAAAGATCAGCAAATTATATACATGTGGAGGAATGGGGTCTAGCATGGTGAAGGGGAGAGAACCAGAGCATGGCCTGCAGCCAGCTTAGATACAGCTGAGCCAGGCGGTGCAGATGTGCCACATTTCCATGATGGACCTGGGGGATCTTTGCATGTTTGTTTAGATGTTTCTTTGGTTTATAAGGTTTTAGACTGTTCTGTTTCTGTGTCTGCATGCAGGAAGAGAACAAGTATCTGCACTGGTGGAGAATGCTATTAGTGGACAATCAATGAGTACTCTGATCCAACAGCCGTCAGGCTGTGGAGAACAGAACATGGCCGCCATGACTCTACCTGTGATTGCAGCCACATATTTGGACAAAACCAATCACTGGGAAGCTGTGGGTTTTGAGAAACGTGGTGAAGCCCTCCAACACATCAAGACCGGTAAGCGCACACACACACACGCGCGCACACACACACACACATACACACACAGCAGAAACCATCTTAAAGCTGCTGTAAGTGATATATTTTGTTATTTTAAGTGAAAAAATATTTAAATGACTCTATATTCCAACAGTAATCACATGTCTGTCCTCCACCTGCTCATGCAGTAAAAGAGAAAATTCATTTCTGGTATCCCTGACCACTTTATTCAATCAGGATAGAGACCTCCAAAAAAACCTGTCTGCTTGTGAAAGCACAGAAAGCCGGATCCTCCTGTTTGCTGCTGTGTCTCGCGATTACCGCTGCCCGCTCATGTGCAAAACAGACAGGAAGTTAGTTAAAATGATGACAATGCTCACAGCAGCTTTAATGCCCTTTGTGTGTGATTGTAAAGTTTCTGAATTGCTAGAAGTGGTATCAAAAATACAGTGTGATAGAAAGCCATGCATGCCACCCCTGACCCAGAGGTCCAAGCTGCAGACACAAAAAGTTGTCTGAATGCAACACATATACTAGAGAGGTTTTCACCAGGATTGTCTCTCAGAAACTGCCATCCGAATCATATGACAGATGCTCTAACCAGGGTCTGGAGGGTTGCTTTAAAAATGTATTCCGACACTTATTACCTGTTAAAAAACATAGTCACTCAGTAAGCCAATCCAAGTATCACCATATTAATGTCACTTGATTACTTTCCGTTACTTTTGGATTACCTCATACCAAACATATTCATATTCAGAATTCAGATTCAGAAAACTTTATTGATCCCCGGGGGGAAATTGCTTTAGTTCCAATGCCCGTACAAATTACAAATAGAAATATAGCATGAATGGAAACAAGAGATAAAGATAAAGATATAAATAAAATACTAAATAGACAATGAAAAAAATATAATATTAAAGTAGACATTAAAATAAAATAAAAAATAAAAATAAGATAAAATAAAATATTAAAGTAGACAATAAAATAAAAATAAATAATAAAATAGTAAAGTAGACGATCTGAAAATATGTACAATATACAATGAAATGATTGTAGCGTTATAAAGAAATGAGCATGAGTAGTTATATTGTTTGTATTGTTTTATAAATAGCCGAATGTGTGAGCAATCAGTCTCTGGCTGAAGGTTCTCCTCTGTTTGACCAGAGAGTTGTGGAGAGGGTGAGAGCCATACTGCAGTATCGCCCGCACCTTCGACAGCATATGCAAATAAAGACAAATAAAATAAAATAAATATCAATAAGATGTCCTCTATTAAATCTTAACACACAAGTGTGTAATTCTTACAGAATACACACTTGTGTGTTTATAGATATATACACTTGCATTTGGCATAACTCAAGACCAGAGTAATTTAATGTAAGAGGTCTCCTCAAAATGAATAAGATTGAGTAGAGCTGAATGGTGGTCAAAAAAGTCTTTGTGTTTTGTTTGGGTTCAGGCTACCAGAATCAGATTCCCTACCGTAAAGATGACGGGTCTTTTGCTGTCTACCCATACCGCCAAAGCAGCACCTGGTGAGGCATCCAGACCTTCGTGAACTCATGACTTAATGTTTGCACATCTACCTCTCACTTACATCCTGACTATGGGTGTATTTCATGTGCAAATAAATGAAATTATACTATAACTGCCTCTCCTCTCCTCTCCTCTCCTCTCCTCTCAAAGGCTGACAGCTTATGTTGCCAAGGTGTTTGCCATGGGCAACAGTCTGGTGGCAGTGCCAAGGAATGTAATCTGTGACGCTGTCAAATATCTGATTCACAGACAGCAACCTGACGGCATGTTTACAGAAGATGGATATGTGCTCAGTAGTTCAATGCGTGTGAGTGTATCATTTTCGTCGACATTAATTCTTCAACTCGATGTAAAAAAATCGAGAATGAAACAGTTACATGTCATTGACTGTCATGTTCTTAAAAACATGTTTGTGTGTGTACTTGTAGGGTGATGTCAAAGGCAGAGATTCAAACGCCTCCATGACGGCCTTCTGCCTCATTGCCATGCAGGACTCACACACACTATGTAACAAAAGTGTTGATGTGAGTACTTCACCTCCATACATTGTTTTCTCTTTTCCCCTTACCCTTCCCGTCACGTGGGTCTGTCTGATCAGAGAAGACTCTTCCTCGTCTTAAAGCCCTTCTGTTTTTTATTCTATAAACATTGCACACTGCCACTGTAGCTTTTCTTTTGTGATTTTTCTGTTATTATTACGAGCAGAGGTTGGAAGTACAAATACTTTGTGACTGTACATAAGTATATTTTTCAGGTGTCTTTACTTTACCTTACTATTTATTTTGACTCCCTACATTTTAACACAGTACTTTCTATACCTTACATTTTAAAAACAGGCTTGTTACTTTGGTTTTAATGCATTTTAGGGAAATTATAGATTCTTTTTTTATTACATTTTGGAAGTATTAAAGCGAGGCACCAACATCTTGCTGCGATACTCTCTTAGAGTCTCTGGTAGACCCTAGTGTACCTGGTAGGCCCTTTTGAGGATAACATCACCACCTCACACCCCAATAGTTACCAGAATTAAAGCAAGCGTCTCAGTACAGCAGAGGAGAGTAACAGAGGGGACAATCTCCTTCTCAGTCATTAATCCAGGATCAAATGTTACAACATCTCTAATTGGGTATTTAAAAATCAATTTGTGTTGTCTGACTGTTCCCTCCCTATTCTCCTTTCTCCTCCCTTTCTTTCCCTTCTGTCCAGGGTCTGCAACACAGTATAGACAAAGCAGTGGCCTACCTGGAAGCGCATCTGCCCAATCTCACCTACTCATATGCTGTTGCCATGACGTCATATGCTCTGGCCAATGCAAAAAAACTGAACCGGGAGATCCTCTACAACTTTGATTCCCCAGGTGTCTGTCGTCACACAGAAATGTTCTTTGACTTATTCATATACAGTCCCCAGATGTAAAGATTCTGAATTCGCAAAAAATTAGAGCTGACCAAGACATTGGTCTGGTCCATCGTGTATTATGGGATGATTTTCTCTCACTACAATATGACAACCAGATAAACAGACAACCTTACCTATCTTCGACCTAAACGCAGGGCAATCACCCCCCCCCCTCCGGTTTCTCCATGTTCACAGAAAAGCAGCCTAAGTGCCCTCATGGATGCCACATGTGGTAGATAAAATATAATTACTGTAAGTACTCTCTGGGGTGCCTCACTAAAGCTGGTGCCCTTTTATTTATTTTTTTTGCCCATGCCCCTCTAACATCTTGAGTCCACCACTGAATTGTAGTGTACTTTGATAATAATTTTGAATAACGATCTTCATCAGAAATGTTTAAGTGTTTTTTTTGTTTTGGAACCCTAGAACTATTGGTATCAATATATAATATCACAAAATCCGCTCTTAAACCAAATGACCGTACAAGGATAGAAAGAGTTAGTTAAAAGTCTCAAGCGCTCAAGAGCTCAGGAGTTAATCCTTTATGATCCAGGATTTGGTGAATTAAGCTTGTTCCTTGGTCCTACAGCATACTAATGTAAAGGTATTTGTGTGTCTGCTTCTCAGATTCGTCGCATTGGCCAGTACCGTATTCAAAAGTTTACACACTGGAGGCCACAGCTTATGCTCTTCTTGCTCTGGTCAAGGTCAAGGTGAGCATGTCCATCTTGTGTTTCACCAGGAATTCATGTGACAGAAAACATACAAGTCATCATTCATGCTGCCTCACTAAAAGACCAGAGGGTTTCAAGGTTTTTTTTGGAACAGCACCACCCCTCTGCATTTTCTAGGTCCCTTACAGCCCTCATCAAATCAAATGTAGTCTGTCTTCCCTGAATGTTGATCATTAATGTTTCTTATTATTATGACTATTCCAATTCCTATTTTTTCACATTAGTCATAATGTTTAGTTTATTTAACCATCTGTTATGTCATCATTATTTTTTATTTTTTGTATTTCTATGCTAATTATATTGTTATTATTCTGTGTTATATCATTAGAAAGCATCAAAAAGCATGTCAAATAACAGATTTGATCCAATCAGAAATGGCATCCATCAAGCATTCTTATGAAAAAAATAAAGGCCCTTGTATTGAATAGTGTGATAGAGACTAAGTCGCTTTCACAGAACATCCAAACCATTTCACTTTTTGATTTGTAGCCACAGCGATAACACGCCATTCACAATGTGTCAACGGGAATAAGTCACACTTTTCAAGTGCAAGGACAAGTTGATACTGTAAAAGCTATATTGGTGAAATTTTATAGATGATACACAGCATGTAGCTGTGCTGCAGAAAGCTGACAAAAACACTGAAGTTAGGGGTTGTTTTGCTATGAAACGACATACCGTCTCATCTCGTCAGATTGGTTGTAAAAAGGTGTGTTTCATAAGTGTTGCAGACATTGTATGTAAGCTAATGCGCAAAGCGAGGGTTTTCTAAATGGAAGTACTTATAAACAAACGTGATTTTAATTTAGACCTTACATACACCGACATATGAACCCTATTCTAATAATAGTAGTAGTTGTAGCCTTATAACACACAGCTGACAGACAAGTTGATGGAGGGAAAAAATACAGATCTTAACATCTTGCACTTCATAATATTATATGGGATGGGTTGCTTTTATTGGGTGAATTTGAAGTCTGTGCAGTTCCACTGTGCTGCAATTGAAAATCAACTGAGAAGCTCTGAGGTAGGCTTTGGAAACTGGAAGGTTGTTATCAAGAATAAACTGTAGCAGAATTAGGACCTCTATCTAATTTGGCCACTTAAAGTTATTTTAAAAAGTCAATGCAATGTCAAGGACAGAACATTTCAACCATTTACTTGTCTCCTGTTGTTAAAGGCGTTTGAAGATGCCAAGCCTGTTGTTAGATGGTTCAATGAGCAGCAGAAGGTGGGAGGAGGCTATGGATCAACCCAGGTAACAAACTCCTATGCACTGCACCTATAGCTGTTTTTATTGCACATCTTTTAAGTTGATCTGGGCTGATAACCTAGATACCTAACTCCCTGTCACTCTTTTTCTCTCCAGGCTACTATAATGGTATACCAGGCTGTAGCTGAGTACTGGGCCAATGCTGAAGAACCACAGTATAATCTGGACTTGAACATTTTGTTGCCAACCAAGTCAGACCCTGATAAATATGCCTTCAATAGGGGGAACCACTATACCACGAGAACATCTAAAGTGAGAAGACACACTTACAATTGTCATCTTTCCAGTTATTGTCTGTGTTTTTCTTCTGCTGATTCCTGTGTGTGTATTTGTAAACATTTTAAAATTCCCACAGATCAATGATATCAACCAGAATGTGACAGTAACCGCAAAAGGCACAGGAGAAGCAACAGTGACAGTAAGTGAAATATGTCTTTTGCTCCAACTTTGCTCATTTGTTTTTTCTTGATGTGTCTTTTTTCAACATCAGATGAAGCCAAAAACATTTGTTTTAATCTGTGTGGAATTAATTATTAAAACAGCTGCACTTTTATCTATGTGACAGATGGTGTCGCTGTATTATGCTCTGCCTAAAGAAAATGAAAATGACTGTCAGAAATTTGACATGTCGGTTCAGCTCCTTCCAGGTAATATTTCTTTATTTGTTGCCATTTTATTTGCTTTCGGCTCATCCATTTTTTCTGTGGTCAATCCATCCTTCCTGCCAAGTGCTCATAATTTTTTATTTATTTTTCTTGCTCCTACAGAGGGAATGGATGAGAAAGGGGAGATATACAAGCTGAAAATAGAAGTTTTGTAAGTACAATCAAGAAGTCATACTAGTGAGTGGTACAGTGACATGGCTTCATACTGTATAGATCAGGGGTGGCCAAACTTTTTTAAGATGCACAATGGTACTAGGATCCCAATTGACTTGAGAGTGTCACTCTGCCTGCCGTTCTCGGACTGTGAAAATGAAAATGTAATTTGGAATTCTACATATTTAAAGAGCATTTTTTTCTGACATAAGTAAAACTTAACAGACATTTATATCATGATTATTTAAATGTGCGATATGTAAGAATTTGCCAGCAGTCCACCAGAGTGAGTGCTAAATGCTGCTAACAATAACTACCATTGGTTAGATACCTCAGGTAGCAATGGAACTAGTGGTCCAGACTGTGAGCAGGAGTAGCAGGGAAGTATAGGGGCCTACACCACTAGTTTTGGACCATGAAAGGTCTGGCCAGGGCAAGCTGGTTAGCATGCTAACTTCAGTAGATATCTCACGATACTTCACATTCTGTTGATAATTTTAGTTTTTTGAGTGTTTGTAGATATTGGACCTTTGAGTATATATTTTTTCTCTCTAGAAACATCTGGTAGGCTGATTTGAACCTAATAGCAGACCAACTTTGGCCCACGAGCCCCACTTTGGCCAGCCCTGATATAGAACATTTACTCAGAAACTTACATTACTGTTCATTTGGAAGGACATCACAAACAACACAAATCACAGAGCAAACATTTTTTCACGTTTTTCACATTGTTTTTTCAACAGTAAACACATCTTGGCACAGAGTATTGGATTTGTTGTACACTGTCAAAACTGGAAGGCCATTCTAATGATTTTTGATTGTCCTGCACGCCATGTCTCCGATTTTGTTGTTATCGAACCCCATGTCCAAATGATGGTGTATGAAACTGTACATTTTTTCTTTGGTACAGGTTTAAGGACAAGGTCCGTGATGCATCCATGTCAATCGTGGATATTGGCTTGTTGACTGGCTTCACTGTTAACACCAAGGACCTGGACTTAGTAAGAATTTTTACAGACACACACCTACAACACATATGTTCAAAATTCACTGTTGAATCTTCAAGAAAAATAAGATGTGTTTTAAATTGTAGGACAATCTGTGTTTCAGTGGGTGTTTTTGTGTTTGTAGTTGTCTAAAGGACATGCGCCCATCATATCAAAATATGAAATAAACAAAGCCCTGTCAGAAAAAGGCTCTCTCATCATCTACCTGAACAAAGTAAGACATCGTGCTTTCATCAAATCTAGTTTTACTTTCTGCCATGTTTTTTATTTCTTAATTTCTATCTCACCTTTGCTTTACATCTCTCTCCAGGTTTCTAACACACAAAAAGAAGAGATCACATTTAAGATCCATCAGGAGTTTAAAGTTGGCGTCTTACAACCAGCTGCTGTGTCTGTCTATGAATACTATGATCGTGAGTCTCAGAGACACTTAGAAACTTACACTGATCAGACAAAACATTATAACCACTGGAAACTGAAGTGAATAACATTGATCATCTTGTCATGATGCAATCTTCTGATGGGAAACCTGGGTTCTGGGTCGTGGCTGCCACTTAACACAAACCACCCATCCAGACACTCAGTGCGTTTACATGCTCAGCTTTGTCGGATTACAGCCTTAGTTCGACTATGCTACTCAATCGGACAACTGCAATTGTCCGAGTATACATGCCTGTGAGAAAATCAAATTATTGGGCCGAAGCATGTCATACCCTGGTACGATAGGTGGCGCTGTACCCATTT
>OMLP01015744.1:0-16298 GCA_900302685.1 Spondyliosoma cantharus | reverse complement strand
TCCTCCACCCACCGCCACCGCCACCCTCCCTCCATCCTCCCTCCTCCTCCCACCATCCCCCCATCCTCAGTGCTGTGGCAGTGTCAGCCAGCAAGCTGCTGGTTTGTCATGTCATAGACAAGTTAGTGTTGCAGCGCCAGATGGCAGCTCTGTGTGTGTGTGTGCATGCGTGTGCGTGCGTGTGCGTGCGTGTCTCTCTTTCTCTCTGGGGGTGTAAACAGCAGCTAATGTACACTGACAGCTCCTCATGACTGCTCTCTTCCAGCCTGCTGAGCTGCACAGCAGTACTACACAGACAGAGACAGGGAGATGAAGGAATAGAAGGAGGAAGCCAAAAAAGCTTCAAACTGAAAACTTAAGCACCTTTGCTGTTTGTTTAACAGGAATTAAATTAATTGATGTAGTATGACTGAAGTCCCTCCCAAACCCAGCAGGAAGAGGAGATGAAACTCGTTCTCTTACACACTAACATGTCTTCTAACCTGTACGATCTCTCTTGCCCTGTCTGTTCGGCTCAAGCAGAGGGTACTCCCAAGACGTCAGCCAGCTGCAGCCCCGCTCCAGAGTCGCCCCTCAGTTCAGCTGAGGAGTCTGTCAATGGTCTCGGAGGGGATCCACTCGCCTCGCAGTCCTCCGGTCTCAAGCAGTTATCTGAGGATCCCTCAGGTGGGGAGTCTCAGCTTGGCACCCCGCTGCCTGTACCTGGTCATTCGGGTCTCAGCATCCAGGAAATGGTCGCAATGTCTCCTGAGCTAGATACTTACGCCATCACTAAGAAGGTTAAGGAGGTGTTGACTGATAATAACCTTGGTAAGAAACACCGAGGTTACTGTCTGTGTGGTTTTGTTGCTCTTTCTCTCCCTGTTGATGAATTATTCAGCTTTGAAATCAGTTCTTTCAAATGACCATTTCATTTCCCATCTCTGTCGTCCAACCAGGCCAGCGTCTGTTTGGGGAGACTATCCTGGGTCTGACTCAGGGTTCTGTCTCAGACCTGCTGGCCAGGCCCAAACCCTGGCACAAGCTCAGCCTGAAGGGCAGAGAGCCCTTCGTCCGTATGCAGCTCTGGCTCCAGGACCCACACAGTGTGGAGAAACTCATGGACATGAAACGCCTGGAGAAGAAAGGTGTGTAGTCGAAGCTCGACAATGAGACACAAATGCACACTCCACACAGAGCAGCATGCCTTCAGAGATAACAAACAAAAGAATGAGACAAAAGACAAAAACGTCATGTTATCTGCTTAAGCATGCAATTACTTTAAAAATACATTAACCAAAAAGACGAACAGCAGCCTTTGAATTACACATGCACATCTGCACACACAATATCCTTTGTGCAGGACAGCAGAGCATGTTGTGCAGATCACAGTCATCTTGGTGTGATGTCAGTACCAATCAGGACTGCAGACATCACATACTGTATTAGATGTGACAGCTAGGGGACTGCCGGGGGCCTGCTTACTCACAGTCATCAGCACTCCTCTTCATCATCGTCATCATCATAATAATCACCAGTGTCTATAAGATCATATTTTTATCATTCGTTAGCCCCCGCACTATCACTCCATCATTCTTTATTCCCTTCTGTTTACATGATGTGTTTAAGAATCAGCAAAGCCGCGAGGCCTCACCCTGCTGGCTGCCTCAAAGTGACCCCTGACTGCTCACTTCCAGCTCGCTCTGTAAAAATGGGATATGCATATTTGAACCTGCCAGTAGGCACAAGCATCCAGGATCAGTTTACCCTCCCGATATCACAAACTACACACAAGGGCAAAAAACAAAACTGACCTCACACCAGTGTGTTTGGGGCATCAGATGGGTGGGGTTACTCTCCATTCAACTTCGTTTTAGATTATTGACCCCAAAGTAATTTATCCAAATAGCAGTGGGGAAAAGTCCTGCCCAACAGCAGAGCCCAGAGGAAAGACATGGACCTAGTCCGGAGTAACCGTATTTGACCTCTCACCCTCGTGGTACAAGCCTGCAAGGCAGCACACAACTTTCGGAGTGGTCTAACCTTGCTCTGAGGGGTTTTTCCCCCACAACACTAATATATCTGGCAGCGTGTATTGGGGTTGAGAAAATGTCAACCTCATGCGAAGCTGCCATGAGCTGTTCACTTTCAGCTGCTGGTGCCCGGAGTGAATGGTGCTACTTGTTTGCTGTAAAATGGAAGATATGCTTTCATTGTTAGAATTCCTAAGAAAGACAATAGCACCACCTAGTGGACGCAGAAGAGAATGGCCAGGTTATTTTTTTTTCAACATTGTCTGATTCACAACTGATAACGCATAACATTTCCTGGTGGCATGTACCCCTCAAACACGGGACATCCACTGTGACCGACTTCTGATGAACAATACCGTCTGACCCGTATCTTGAAAATGTTTAACACCTACAGTCTGTTTGGGACTGAAGTTCAGCTCAGGAGATAGTCTTCTATGCTGATAAAAACACAGAAAATAGCAATAAATTGTAAATTTTTTTACTACTGCCTAAAAATATACAAATTGGTCTAAGACTGCAACAGACCATAATAATTAATGAATTATGAAATTAATCAATAAATTGTTTGGTTAAAAAAAAAAGTTATTTAATTTACTGTCATAGAAGAGAAAGATGACGAGCAAGTAAATATTCAACATTTTTGTATCGGTATCGATCAGGGTGCCAAATAATCGTTGCTTTTTTTGTATTTTTATAGCATTTAACAATAAAGGAAATCACATACATTCAAAAATAAAAACATAAATATAAATAAATGATGAATAAATAAATATTTGATTCTTTATCAATTCATTGAAAATCGACTAATTGTTAAAAAAACTAAGAGTTTTACTTCACATGAATATTACGTGTCAGATTTTATGCTCATCAACCAAAGTTATAAGTCTCTGTTAACTACAGCTGAGAGTTTAATGTTTATTTTATTTCATGTTTGATTTAGTTTAGTGTATAATTTCCAAAACAAAAAATACATTGTGAACCAAACTACTTGAAAAAGGAGGATTGGCTAGGAGATCACCAATCTGCTGCAGATATGAATTTATTGTTGATACTCCATGTGTTTTTGACTTTTTGACCTTTCTTTATTTTTGTGTGCTTGTTCAGCTTATATGAAGAGGCGGCTGAGCTCCTTGAGTGATGGCCATTCTGTGGACGTGGGCTTAGTGGGGCAGGAATACATCCAGGGCTCCCAGAGTCCGGGACAGCAGCATCTGAAGAAGCCAAGGGTGGTGTTGGGCCCTGAGGAGAAGGAGGCCCTGAAAAGGGCCTACCAGCAGAAGCCCTATCCCTCCCCGAAAACTATTGAGGAGCTGGCCTCCCAGCTCAACCTGAAGACCAGTACAGTCATCAACTGGTTCCATAATTATAGGTCAGCATTTGGAAAAGAGATCCACCTAAATATGAATCTAGTGCTTCTAGTGCTTTAAGTACATTTATTAGAAAGATATTGTCTTGCTGTATTGTCATATAAAACATTGTCTTAGATGTTACTGACAAACTGTGTGTCAGGGTTTGAGTAGCCCGACTGAACTCATATGTCTCTACTCTGTCTACTCTACTCCACTAGGTCACGTATCCGGCGAGAGCTCTTCATAGAGGAGATCCAGGCAGCTGGAGGGATAGGTCCTGGCAGTGAGGGGGGCTCCCCTTCCCTCCGCGGGTCCAAATCAGGAGAAGGGGACAGCTGTGATGGGACAGAATCTGAGGGCACAGTGGAGACGCGCCAGGGACTTGGCCTTGGCCTGGAGGATCACAGAGGAGCATGCAAAGACCACGACATGGAGGCTGAGTCTGAGGCAGGGGGCTCTAATAACTCCCCTGCCGAGCTAGACTGCACCACCTCAGGCTTAGCCGGGCCAGGATCCAGCTGTGGACAGGCTGGACTGGGGCTCTTCAGCCTCACAGAGGCATCCTCCAGTAGCTCTGCCTCTAGTACTAACATCCCAGCCTCTGGCCCTGCCAGAAACCCCAGGGACAACAATCTGCGCAAGAAGAAAGCAGCCAATCTCAATAACATCATCCACAGGCTGGAGAAGGCTGCCAGCAAAGAGGATCCCTCAGAGTGGGAGTTCTAGCTCCCCCTGACCATCCTTCATCCCTCTTGTCTCATAACCTCACGACCTCTAACCTTGGACCCCTCCTGCTCTGTTCCAGTTGGAGAGTGGACACAGCCAAAGTCAAGCTCAGCAGCCATTTTTATTACATAGAAGCTTTCCCAAAAGAGGAAAGAAACAAAGAGTGGTTGGAAAAACCCTTAAAAAGAAGATTTACTGAATACTTAGAAGAACAAAATAAGAGAACTTGCGTGTCTCTCCTTTTTTTTTAAACTGAGTTTTGTTTTTGTACTGAGAAAAGCACTTAGCCGTCCTGCTGGCCTCCGGCCCTGCTGTACCTCCCCCTATCACCAGCCACTGGTGCACCAGACTGGTTAGTCCTGAGCTGGGGTCTGACCCACAGCTGGGGTCGAACCTGGACTCAGTAACACAGGCAAGGCCTGACACAGCAGCTGTCACAGTGATAGACACTGATAGATGATAGATAGAGACAGGAACTCTCTTACAAGAACTCTCACTTTCTTAAAGGAGATTTTTTCCGCTCTTCTTCTCACCTCCCAAGTGTCCACAAACCTCCCCTCACTCAGTGAGACGCCTCATTTTTCACACTGTAGAGTGACTGTTACAAACCCTTTGCCTTTTTCACTCACTGCGTGTGTGTGTGCTTGTTTGTATGTTAGGGGTTGTGTCAGTGTGCACCTGTGTGTTTGTGTGTGTATATGTGTGTGTGTGTGTGTGTGTGTGTGTGTGTGTGCACACCCAAAAGGGGTGCGTGCGCGTGTGTGTGTGTGTATGTTCTCTTCTCAATGGCAGCATGTTTTCTTTTGTATCTCACTCCTACACTCTCAGAGGGTAGTGGAAGGCCTGCCGGCTGAGCTGCCATGGTTACTGATGTAAGAAAGATGAACTTTGACCTGTTGTGTCCCATATCCTATCCTGCTGACAGCCATGTGATGGCCAGAAGGATCTCTTAATTCCTCACAAACACACGCACTCATCTGAAGAGGAAGGAAGGAAGGAAGGAAGGAAGGAACCCTCTTTTTGCCTCCTTAAACCCTTCTTTTAAGGATGAAGGATGATCTCTTTTTTGTTTTATATTGCAATTTGGTTGCCAATAAGAGATTGCACAGTCTATTGACTCTAAAGAGTACAAAATAGGGAATTTTAGTAAGCATTTTAATTAGTACAAAATAAGAACAGAAAATAAGAGAATAACGAGTTACTGTTTTTAAAAAAGAAAAAACAAATTAGAATGGAATAATGTTGCGTTGCTGAAATACGATACGATGAATTCACGTAGTACTGTAGCTGTCTGACATGGTGATACTTTACGTGTCTCTTGTTGTTTTTAGGTTGTGCACGTCACAGCTTTACCCAGCACTGGACCTGCTGGGTGTGTGTGTGTCTGCACCACCAACAAATTTGTTCACAAACACACATCTTTTTATAGGCCAAATCAGGAAGAGTGTGTGTGTATGTTTGTCTCTGTGTGTGTGTGTGAGTGCGTGTGTGTCCCGTGTGCATTTGTATTTGCCTGCATGTAAGTCAGGGTCGAGGTCAATTCACTCAGAGTTAAATTTAAGAAGTACATTATCAATAACAAACTTTCTGACTGAAAAAAAATGGGTTTTAGCGAATAAATTGCAATGTACAGTACTTGATTAATCTGTACTTCCTGTAGATTTCTGTCAAAGTGAATTCACCCCCACCCTGGTGTGAGTAGTCACCACTCTCCTCCAGTCTATCCTGTATCCAGGGATATAAGTCTTTTGCATTGAATTCTACTGTATACACTACAAATTATAAGGCATATCACCTCCTCCCTGTCCCACACAAGCCCTCAGTGCCTGTCAGCCTACTGCCTCCCCTTTGTGTGTGTGTTTGTGTGCGTGTGTGCGTGTGCGATCGAGGAGTGTTCAGTGTTTCCAATGAGTTGGGTCATATTTCGTATCTACTTGCACACACTACTAGTGCACAACTGACACCCTTCTTTAAGCTGTTTGATGCGTTACCATTACATTAATCTTCTCACAAAGTAGTGTAATACTATGATTTACTGTAGCTTGGTTTTATTGCTATTTTGCATTTATAGTTTGGTTTTTATTCTGCTTATTTATAGGTGCTGTATTTTTCATTTAATGTCTTATCATTTGAGTTGTCTATTTTTTAAGGGATTATACTGTTCCTGAGGGCAAGTAACATTTTTATTAGACGTATAGACTGCCGGCAGTATTGGTTAATATTTACAAAGATGTACTAGTTCTCATTTGTTTGTATATTCATGAATCCTAAAGTTTAGTGTCATTTCAATAGCTTTGAAAAATGTGTTTGCTACAGTTCATGCTCCCGTAAGCATAAAGCTTTTACCACAACAGTTATGCTCTTAAATTGCTAGCTAGAGAATCAAAGGACATATCAAGATCAGTGAATATATGATAGCATATCTCTTTTCCTGTTTTCTATTCTCCGATTATGTTTTTTTTTTTTTTTTTTACTTTTATTTGTGGCTGTTTCTTGGGCAAGCCCAACACTAACGCTCGGCAGGGCATGCAGCTTTCTTTAGATGGAGTTCGCCCTCTCATTAATCACATTAACATAATTAACAGGTCCAAATGTATACACTTTGTCGAATAGGTCAAATGAAATTACCTAAACTTGAGAACACATGTTAACTTGAAGGAGGTCATATCTGCCAAATTGAGATTAGAGAAGTGTACCAGCGAGCAGGTGTGCTACGCCAGATTGAACAGATAGCCAGCCTATGATTATGCAGAATTTATATTGCAGTCCGTAACAAAGCACTTATTGGGATCTTACCTTGGACAGGGTCTGTAAACACTACAACAGAGTACGATCCCGGGATCCTGGGAAATGTATGCCTTTAAAGAGAAAAAAAAAAAGTGGTTGTGAACCAAGCACAGACTCAGCATCCGCATCCTAACACTAAAATTAAAAGATAAGAAAGCTGTATCCATGTTTTCCACTCATACAGCAGCCCCTTGTTTCAAACTACAGAGAACTGTGTGACAGAAAAGGGCCATTGTCCTGTACAGTTGTAGATATTATGAGTTGGTTTCTATCCAGAATCTCCTCAGTCCATCCTTAAGCCTCCCCTTTCCCTGAATGTACATCCAGATATATTGGCAGCCTGTCAAAAGATACCGATAACCTCATTGCACTGCATTAAGATGCATTAGCAAAAATTGGATTTTCTAATGTATCTCCATAATTGTAAAATTCCACAAACATTCGGCTCTTCCTGTGGACGACTGATGTGAAACATTTGTCTTCTGCAGAATACTGAGGGCTTATTGCCTTCTGTTGGACTGCTTGGACTGGACAGCCACAGTGTGTTTTATGGTGATGAATAGCTACTGTAAAAGTATAAGCACTTAACCCATTTTGCCATTTTATAGCCAGATCCATCCACTCACCTAAACCACGTGAGATCATCAGATTTGTGCCTTTAACTGCCAAGCAGGGCACCAAACTAGTGATGTCATTAGATGTCGACGACCTCACCTGATTTGTTCGTGATATATCCCGCATCATCTTGATCCAAATTTGTTTCTCATCCACTTCATATTGGTACTTTAAAGTTGATCTCGGCTCTCCGGAGAGGGTTGTATATAATCGCTGGAGTGGAGTTGATAGAGTAAGAGGAGAAAGCAAACTTGTGTATTCTCATGACTGACCTGCAGGCGTGTTTTTCGGTGCGGGTCTTAATTCAGACAGTTGTTTTCCCACAATGCATTTCTTACGTTGTACATAACCTAACTAGCAGCGAAAGGCCAGAGCATTGAATGAAGGAGGAAGCATGCAGAAACAGCGTACACTGTAATAACACTGAATTTATTCATAGGGCATTTTGTATTTTTCTGTTTGTGTCAGGTTTGCTGTGACATTAATAAACGGCACTACAGGTATTGATAATGACGCGTGCCAATTCTAATGGTTATTTGGAAAAGAGACGTGTAAATACGGTCGATCAAGTAGCTATTGATTCACTATTTGTCACAGTATGCTTTTGTTTTGAAGGCAGGAGGAGAGAAGGGACGATTCAGGACTTTTCCATGATCCACAGATATTTTTCTACAAATTTAAATCAGATGATTCTATACACTGTTGAATAACATTGTAAAGGTGTAACAGATGCTGTATATCATATCATGTTTTCTGAAGTTGTAAAGCTTTACTGTATGATCTGTTGAAGTAGTGGTTATTCATTTGACATATTAGTTGTAATGGAAGCCCGAACAGCAGCACTGGTCACCATATTCAGGAAAAAAAAAAAGAAAGAAAGAAAAACCTCAGATGTTTTTTGTAATACTTTTAGAATATATCTTATGAAGTGGGTTTTGTAAGGAAACACTTTTCCGAATCAGTGGTGCTGTATGCATAGCACACTCAGTAATACATACACACATAATACAGCACAATACACTCATCCTTTAAACTTTCCCCCACCCCACACTTTTTAACTTTGCGTGCTTTTTATTTTTTTATTTCACCTCTCACGTTGGCTCCAGCTGTTTTTAAGTCTTAAACCCATATCCTCTTATCTCTTTTTAGTTATTTCATTCATAGCTGTACAGGTGTTAACAGCCAGAGATCCACTCTGGAACAACAATAAAAAAAAAAAAAAAAAAAAAACATTTCAGCGAACGCTCGCAGAAGACTTAAAAAGAGGAAGCAAAAAAGCCAAATAGTGACGTAGTTCTCCACCTCTGTTGAAAGGTTGCTGACAGTTTTATCTTTTTCTTTTTTTTTTCTGAACCTTGTGTCGTCGCTTCAGTTTCACCCATAGCTTAAACCACAGTGTAGTCTGACAACCAAATGACCTGGGGAGATCTTCAGCCCTCACCCCCTCACCCCCTCACCCTCTCCCCTTTTGGAAAGCTTTAAGATGCTTGTTGAGGCTTTAGCGAGTTCAGAGTGTTTTTAGAAGATTTTGTCCAACCTGTCATCAACAATGTGGAAGTAATAATTCTCATAACTTCTCCCACTGCTTTTTTTTTTTCTTCTTCTTTTTTTTTTGTGAGTGTGTGTGCGCGTACATGTGTGTTGTAGTACAAAAGGCTGCATGACTGTAAAGGGATGGTTAAGATGTTTTTTGGAAGTCGTTTCCCTAGCACTTCTGTCACTCCTGAGATGCTTTTTTCTCCGTCGGGGTCTCCCTCCCTTTCGTTTTTCCTCATGTATCATTGTTTCTTTATCTTTCTATTTACTAAACGTATCATGTTGTTTGTTCTCAGCACTGTAAAACAGTCCCTTCTACAACATTGAAAAGCAATATCACTGTATGAAACGTTCACAATGTATTTGTTATGATTGACATTTGATTCATCATCATTATTATTCACATGCACCCTAGGTGTGATAATTGAAGTAAATCTCTTTTATACAAATACTAAAAGTGTGCTGTGGAAGTTTTTTTTCTTTGCAAAAACAATGTTGGAAATGTCTTTTGTTGAAGAGTGTGAAATAAGTATTCTCAGAGAAAGAGGTCAGTTAGTAAGTCAGGAAAGACGAGAGAGTAAGGGGAATCTTTCAGGGGTTTCATGATGTTGGACTCCCTCTGCCATTCACTGCTTCCACAGGTGAGATACTTTGCTAATAAAAACAAAACATGAAGACGAATGTGAAACCTGAATAAGAAATGAATCTACAAATTGTCTTCGTCTCGACAGGCCGTTATGCAGACCTGCAGGTGGAGTTCTCGTCCGCAGTGTGCACCAGCGCGGAGCAGAAGGAGCTCATCCTGAAGTTGGAGCACGACCTGAGCACCATCCAGGCCATGTCCTCCCTGCAGCGCCCCGACGCAGACGGATCGGAGGTCAGCGACATGGGGAACATCCCGGAGCCGATCAAAGAGGCCACTGCCATGTTCACCAGTACGTTGATGAATGAATTAAGTAGGCTGAATGTTTTACTTTATGTCTGACATTAAAAAAAAAAAAAAATCATGTTATTACACAGTAATTCTCTTTGGACACTTGTCTTAAAGAACAATTCAGCCGCCCCTTAATGATATAAATGTTCTGAATTTTTAAATTAAACCCTTAAATGTGCCTTCAAACAGTAAGTGAAGTGAATTTTGACCTCGAGTTTGACCATCAGACATTTTTAGAATAGAATAGATGAAACAATGAAACGCAGATAGCAGCTCTTCCTTTGACAATATAAATATCGATATAAACAAGTATACTTTTTTTTAAATAAAAATCATAACATATAAACAACAAGATAAATAGACACACATCGATTCGACCCAAACAGCCGTTTGCTGTAGCTGTAAGCCATCTGATGACAGACGTAGACAGGAGTAGATGCACCGTATGTATTTCATGTACAAAAATAAGAAGCATGATGAGGCTGTGCTCCAATTATACATCATAGTTACTTTGTCAACGATTGCTTGATTACGTTTTGGATTACGTCTTAAAAATATGGCAATTTAAATGTGTATTATATCTGCTGAACATTTATATCCAAGTAAGTTACTCCTTTCTCCATGTTTTTTCATGATGATGATGAAGGTTTTAATTCCTTTCCTTTCCTCCATTTACATTGAAAAGATTAGATGAACATTTTGAGTAAGTTCTCAACTGCGAGAGCAAAGTCCCTCATGTGACCTTTACAATAAAAAGCAGCTGTAACAAAAGCTTTCACAAAACAAACAGCATCGCAGGTGTTGTAGATTACATACGGTTCACCTGTAGTTTGCGGCAGTACTATGTTTGTAAGGATGATATGATTTCACCAACAGTAAAAGCTGGAGGGGAAAAAAAGGCATTTTGTATTTTTAAAATAAAAAAAAATGCATTTTATTTGCATTGAAAATGTTTTGAGAGGATTAAAGAAAAAAAGATTCTGTCCCTATGTCTTTTTTCGCAAAAATATTTTCAATGTTTTGGAGTAATCCATAAATATTCAGATTAAAGTAAATTTGTTTTGTAATCTGGTGGGTTTTGAAGGGAAAACGTAAAGAAAAACCCAGTGCACTCTTCTGACAGAGGGGTTTAAAAAGCCTTCATCCAAATGGCTATTTCATGCTCCGATGCTTAAAACAAATGGCAATGCATGTTTGAAAATGAGATTAGCAGCAACCTGGTTCAAGTTTTTTGGAACAATTCAGTTGTTCCACTCAGTAGCATCTTGTTCCTGTTCCCTATGTCAGAAATGACAAAATATCATGCGAAGACAGATTATGAACTATTTGTCCTGTAAAGAATGATGTTAATATTCAGGTTAAACACTCGATGAATCTGTCAGTTTAGTCTCTTTTGAAATAATCTCCCAGCTTTGCTGCTTGTGTGAAATGTCTTTGTTCTTAAAAGAGGTTGAGAGCACATGATTGTAGCGTCAGTCCTCGCAGGCAAAACGGTGAAGACGCTGAAGTCGGCGCATCTTCTCTGATTGAAATGAGGTAAGCCTGCTGAGCTGAGGCTCTGCAGGGGGGCTGTCTGTTGAAATACTGAAAACCAGCCTGATTAGAAGGGTTTAAGTGCTTCTTTTCTTCTATGTGACAGTCAAGATGGAAATCCAGATTTTAAGTGTTCACTACAGTTAAATAAAACAGATAACAACCTCAATTTTGAGCACAAAATCCAGCTAAATTGGCCTGATTTCAAAATATCATAAATCATATCTCCAGGTTCAGGTGTGGGCCCTCATCCGGAGCTTCCTCAGGGTCAGATGGACTCTCTGCTCTCCATCATCTCCAGCCAAAGGGAGAGGTTTCGCTCCCGCAACCAGGAGCTGGAAGCTGTGAGTCACCATCTCTCTCACACACTCTGTTCCTGGGTCTTTTTTTCTGAGGGGAACTGTTTTCCTCATCTGTTTGTTTCCTCTGTTCGCCCTGCAGGAGAGTCGCTCCATGCAGCAGACCATGCAGGCCCTGCAGAGTGAGCTGGACAGCCTGAGAGCCGACAACATCAAGCTCTACGAGAAGATCAAGTTCCTGCAGAGCTACCCTGGCAGAGTGCGTCAGTGTGTGTGTGACTGCATGATGGGACCGTGCTCTACATGAGTGACGTTTCTAATGTCATGTTGATTTACATGTGTGTTTTCTCTGTGCTGTAGGCTGGAGGGAGTGACGACACTGTGATGCGTTACTCCTCCCAGTACGAGGAGAGACTGGATCCGTTTGCCTCCTTCAGCAGGAAGGTACGGGACACACAAATTAAAACCTTCTCTGAAACCACCGGCCTGTTATTGGTCCACTTAGTTGTTTACTGTTTTAGTTTCTTACTCTGATAACTTACACCTGACCAAACATGGATTCCAGCACAGCTAAAGTCCAGTTTAGCCACCTTAGACCAGAGTGCAACATGGCGTGTTGTGTTTTGATTAAATTGCTGTCACACAACCAGTGACGATGATGCATTTTTGTGCTCCTCGGATGGATCCGTTTCCTGAGTCGCGAAAGTCGTTGATGTGGTCGAGAGCTTTTTCGTTGTAATGAGGAAACAACACAAGCACTACAAAGAGAGGTCTTATATTACAAAGTGGTTTTGTCCTAGACTTGTTGCTGCACCAACACGATCCTTAAAACCGCTAAAACATTGGTTCACCCGTTGTTGTCAGGGTTAACTCCACCTTTCTAACTAATTCTGATCGACCAAACATCTACAGGTGTCTGTCACGTTTCGGCATATATTAGAATAAAGTCGGCAAGTCGTGTGCTCAGGCTGTCTCGGTGTCAGATTTGGTCTGCATGATCATCGTGGCAAAACAAATTAAAATTAATAAATAAATTACCATCAAAATACGAGTGTAGGGAGAAACTACACAGGAACAAGAACAGTTTCTATCAACTTCTAAATTACTATTGAAAAGGTAAGACAAGGTGATATTTTGACATTGTTTTGCTGTGTTATTAACACGATATTAAGATATTTCATTGTTTAATATTACGGTTCTCATGAATATCACAATTTGTCGACACCTAAACCAGTGGCTCCAACTTGAGGAGCCTTCACCTAAAGTTTTTCTAGTCATGAACTCCACATGAAGTCCTGTCTCATATTTTGGGCTTCATTAAAAGTAATTCAGGGAAATGTAAGTTCCCGAATTAGAAGTCTATAAGACATGTTGAAACAAATTACACCACATTTCTCAATAATGGATAACTCACTGAAGCAAAGGTTCTGGATACATTTGCAGTATGTAAAATGTAAAAACATCTGCAGGCGCTTTTTAGAGTTTATTTTAATGTTACTTGTGTGTGTTTTTAATTGGGGCTAACTACTGTTTGTTTGCAGGAGCGTCAGCGCCGTTACCTGAGCCTCAGCCCCTGGGATAAAGCTACTCTGAGCCTGGTAAGACATAAACACAAAGACACACATACTTAAACTTTCTGTGTTGGGTGCAGCTTCCTGATCCTCCTGTTTTTCTTGTCTCTCAGGGTCGCGGGATTCTCTCCAACAAGATGGCGAGGACCGTTGCTTTCTTCTACACCCTGTTCCTGCATTGTTTGGTCTTCTTGGTGAGGTTCCTGTCGACCCCAGTAATATTTCTGCTTCTGTGTGGTCAGCTGAAAAACATGCAAACTGTGACTTTTTTTTTTTTTTAATTTCAGGTGCTGTACAAGACAGCGTGGAGTGAGAGTATCGGCAGAGACTGCTCTGCTTTCTGTGCTAAAAAGTGAGTGTGTTTATCCTGCAGCTGGATGAATAGAATACAATGTTTTGATAAAATTAGCAAGTTTTTTTAATGTTACTCGCTTCCCTGTTACTCCCAGGTACGCTGACCACCTCCACCAATTCCACGAGAACGACCAAAACCTTTAGGCTGTCCCACAGTGATGTCACATCTCCCCAGTGAGATGAGGCTGCTTCTACATTCAGCAGCATGCATGTCCCGTATAAAAAAAAAAAAAAAAAAATGTACCTAGTTGTGCTCCCGATGAGGACCGAGCTCTACTTTTCTTCTTCTTGCAGTATCTGATGTATCCACTAGGGGGCAGTTTAAGCTCATAAACCTCAAATCAAACGGTTGTTTGATTCAAAATAGCTTCTTCTTGCTTTTATTTGCATTCTTGATCTTTAATAAGTTGCAATTGATAAAGAATTATACTATAAGGTAAGATTTCCTCTTATCCTCTGATGTAATCATACTAGTATATGAAGTTAAGAGTGTTTATCTAAGGGACCACAATACTTCAGGTTGTGTTGTGTTTTTTTTTCTGGGTTTAGCTGGAATTTATTAGGATTAGAGAAATTAATCAATAAAGATAAAGTTGATAATATGAATTATCAAAGGTGATATGGTTGCCATTATAATATATGTTTGATTGAAGACTGAAAGGTGGGTTAACAAGGATGAGGTGTTTATTTTAATGGATTCTGGTGGTGGAACAAAAACATTTACAGTAGCTATACGTTTCCGTTTCATTCCTCTGATATTTGTCCCACTTGAGTTTGACTCACTGGTTAATTGGTAAGTACTGTTAATGATTTAACGATTTATGTCTTTAGTGCAGAAATCACCTTGTTACTGTCACTTTCTGCGCCTCAGCTGATCGATGAGGGTTTCCAGCAATAATGTGCTTTGATGGTTACTGAGTCTATGATCCTGTTATCCTTCTGTCAGACAAAGTGCTGTGCATGTTAACCTGCTTCTTTCTTTTCTGACTCGTATATTACAAATAAAGACTATGCAGTAGTTTTTCTTGTGTCGTTTTCAAGATTCCCACCATCAAGACGTACTGTCTGTGTAGGAAAAGCATGATACAGCTGGTTCCTCTGTGCCATCAGGGGTCAAAAGAGGAACGTTTCCTGGGGACAGCAGTAGTCATGCTAAATGGACAATGATAATCACATTTTATTTTGCAAAACGTATCCTGTTTCATAATGGAAACCTGTAAGTCTTTTTTTGGGGGGTCAAAAGTGGACTGCAGGCAGCTGATCACATGATCTATACTAACAACCAGACATGTTGCTCAAGCCAAAAGACACTACAGTCTTACCTGCAGTATCCAGTGTTTATAAAGCGAAAGGTCAAGTTATTAGTACTCGACAGTTAGATATTATCAACCAATTTATCCAACCTGTTCAAAAAGTATGAAAAATAAATGACTAGAAATGTAAAAGGAGACAAGTCGTTCAAGTCTCAAGTTAAGTCCATATTTCTGCTAACTACGAGCTAATGTCGAATTGAGTCTCCATGGCTTACCGGGACCTGCACACAAATCAGGATGCCTGAAAAACAGGGAGAAGATCGAGAGGGACCTGGCAAGGGCTGCAAACTCAAATAAAAATATAATGACCAACTTATTCCAGTGAGCTCAGAAAGCTGTTACCGGCCAGACTGAAGAGGATAATGACAGCTAGTGGGGCTAACATTACTAGCCAAGAGTTTAACTAGTGCCAGTGCAGGAGCCGCCACCACATGTTAGAAAGAAGATGCTGTTGATAATGATAAAGGCCGCTTTAATGCACGGGCTTACCTGGGCTGAATCCCAGGGGCCTCCCATGTTCAGGTTCATGATGAGCTGAAAAGAACATATTCTTTTGTAACTTGTCAGGTTTTCTGTCAATCACTCTAATCGCGCGTTTTACGTGGCTGCTGATTGATCCAAATTATGAGTGACCCACGTGGCCCTGAGATCCTGAGCATCCCTGAGATCACCGGATTTTTTAAACTAGCTGCTGCTGAAGATGGACCCAGCACTGGGGGAAGCTCGCAAAATATTTGTCGAGAACAAGGAAAAGTCAGCATTTGTTAGTGGAGGTTATTTTGACTGGAAGCATGCTAATGATCGTATAGCAGAACATGAAAGCTGTGACATTCACAGAAAAGCCATGATCGATCAGTCAAGCAGCTGACAGTGGGACAGTGGACTCAGAACTCAAAAAACAGTTCAATGAGGAGTGTGAATATTGGACACAGGTTCTACAGAGAGTTGTTACTGTTGTCAAGTTTTTATTTATTATCAGTGTTTGTGCAGACAGGTGATGGTTGGTGATGTTTTTCATAATATCATTTGAAATCATACTTTCAGACATTTTGGTTTTATTATCACCATAAGTTGCTGTGTGTGGTTGTTAAATAAAGTGTGTTGTGTTTATGCTCAAGTGGGCTCAGTGATATGTTAATGACAATATTATGGTGTTTTCTGGCTCAAAGAGGGAAAACTCACTGTTGTATGTCTCGAAAGAAACTAATGCATTTTGTGATGTAGATTACCTAGATATTACACTTTTTTTAAAATGAGACTCTATAAATC
>OMLP01015743.1:12690-29292 GCA_900302685.1 Spondyliosoma cantharus | reverse complement strand
GCAGTTCTCGGTCGGGGATATGCTGAGCTCAACTCTGTTAGCAATATGAACTTAGAGTATCTTCGATGCAAATGGAATGCTGAGTTCAATCTTACAATAGATGAATCAACATGGTTGGAAATATGGTGGTTAGCTAGAGAGATCTCCATATGTAACAGAACCAGAGAGACCCAGTTTAGAATATTACATCGCTTGCAGATTACACCACAGCTCAGACACAGGATGAACTCTAGTTTGTCTGAAAAGTGCTCTAAATGTCAAGTATAGGTGGGAAGCTACAGGCACTGTATGTGGACATGTATCCATGTTGAGGAGTACTGGGGTAAAATTGTTAGCAAACTTAATTTGATTTGATTTTGTCCAGCTTGATGCTGATCCTCAGGTTCTGCTTCTCGGCCAGCCTAGTCGTCATATTAGGGTCTCATCAAAGAAGGCTGCTCAGTATTCTCACATTTGCTGCTCAGAAAAATATATTGCTTAGATGGATTGATAATGTTCCACCTACAATTAGGGGTTGGCACAAAGTGATATTTGACTGGCTACCAATGGAATACCTCACATATAGATTTAAATGCAAGATGGATGATTTTTGTAGGATTTGGACCCCTTTCTTTAAATATGTAGGTAAAGACTCACAACCATTGTAATAAAAGGGATGATAGATGGCAATGAGGAAAACTGGCCAACTGATGTTTTTTGGGTCATAAGGCTGGACTTTAATTTACTTATAATAATTTTTCATTTACTCTTTTTCTGTTTTTTTTTTTTTTTTAAAACATGGCATTTTCTCTCAAATTGATATTGTTATTTCATTTTCTTTATTACTCTTTTTTTTCTGCAGATTTGTATTTGCTACATCACTGTCAACTGTAATGTCATGTATAATGTCAATGTCAATGTCAAATGTAAGCATGTCCTGATGTCTGTGTGTGAATGTCTATATTTGTGTATGTACATATACTTGGTTCCCATATTCTCTCAGTTATATTTTCGCTGCTTATTAATATAGGGAAACAATTTTCTCTGAGTGTATGGTGCTGTGTATATCATATAACAAGTAGTCGGAGATTTGTTTTCTGTGGCCTTGTTTTGTTGTTTGTTGTCTGTGTTTATGTCGGAAAATGTAATAAAAATATTGTTAAAAAAAAAAAAAATACATTTACAACTTCCCTACAGTATTGTGTCCTACCATCAAATGGTAATGTTGCCGAAAAAGTGGTTAAATGCGAACATTAACTGTTATGTAACAGCAGCTAATGGGTATCAAATATGTCTGATGCCCCTCCTAATGTTGACTATTCATCGTCTTTACAGTTGCTGATCAATCATGAAGGAGTGAAATGATAACGACTTTTGTCAGATTGAATACATGTATACAACTGTGATCTAGAACACAGCAGTGTGACGTCTGAGCTTTCTACCCTGTGTGAGTGTGATGTTATAGGAAAATGGATGCTGTGCTAATTTGGTAAACACTGATTAACTTTACATTTGTATGAAAAATAATGTGCTCGAAAGAAACTTCGGCGGCATAACACGAAAACGAGATCTTAAGAGCTGTAAGACTCACTTGACGTCTTCTCCGTAGTGGATGTGCATGTCGTCTGTCAAAAGTGAACAAGAATATCCAATATTCTCTGCCGTTTCTGGGGAGAAAGACAAAATTCATAAAAAGTTAGAAGAAAAAAAACATTCTGTTACAGCAGCAGGGCAGTGTTTTTAAGATGTATCTGCTTAAATGTAGAGAGATGCAAGTTCAAACTTAAAATATAATTAAACCACTGTTTGTTTTTTTAACATCAGTGCCAATCATATTGGTTCTTATTAGTGCAACAGTGTGACTCTGAAGTACCTTTCTTATCTCCAGTCAGGACCCAGATCTTGATGTCGGCCTTTGCCAGTGTGGCGATGGTCTCTGGCACTCCGTCCTGCAATTTGTCCTCGATGGCTGTCGCCCCAATCAGCTGGATGGAGGGAAACAGGGGCTTAGTTACAGACTTTCAGTTAAGAGTAAAGAGCTTCACACTGCTTTTCAGTTGGATTTTAAAAATCTGTCGCTGTTTTTTTGTTTTTGTTTTATCATTTTGACAGTCATTTCCAGATTCGAGTTGCGTGCTCCTACTCTTTCCTTTTTTCCTATTACATCCTGTATATCTGTAGATGTCACACTGTTATACGGCCAGTGTTAAACAACTGAACAACTTTCTCCTCTCAGTGTTTCTAAGTGGTATTACTGTTGACACAGCTCTCACAAATATCATTATCTTCAGAGTTGCAACTACCAACAACACAGCACAAAACGTAAGTTTATTCATTCATTTAGTCTACGATGGAGCCATGAATGTAGATAGTAAAAAGGTGGCAGTCTGCCAGTCCGACTGGATTGCCAGTCAGAGATTTTGGCAGGGAAGCAACTTCAACACTGATGGGGTCATTATTTTACAACCATTACATTGTGCAATCAACATTTAATTCATAATGATATATTAAAACTAAAAACTTGTCTATCGCCAGTTTAGGCGTGAAAACGTTTGGTTTCCTCTCACCATGAGGTTGCTCTCGATCTCCTCATACACGCGGTCGAGGGCCGCGTCTCTGTCGACCTCGGCCACCTGGGCGTCTTTGTGTTTCCTTGACCAGGCTGCGTACTCGTCCGCACTGATGTCTTTGTAACACAAGCACAGCGTCCGCAGGGTTGCATTGGCAAATTCCTGAAGCACAAAACACAGATTGTTTGCACAGACACAGGAGGAACAGTTCTGCACATACATGTCATTGTTTGTACAAACAGTAGAGCCATGCTAAGACAGAACGCAGCAGCAAAAACACAACAGTACAAACAAGAATAAAGCCATAAAAACTCACATCCAAGGCTGTCTGGGTAGTTTCTTTGTGTCTGGAGTTTGGGGAAAGTCGTTCATAGATGACGGTGTCGGCTCCTTTACAGTAGAGACGAACACGACCATCAGGAAACTTCACTGAAAGAGAGACAGACAGAAGCACAGGGGGTCAGAGGAGGGACACAGTCGTTGTTTTAAAAGTCTTGACCCTTGGCTGTGAATTCTTCAGTCATCTCCAGACGAGTTCTAAACTTTGTGTTTCAAGTTCTTTCCAGCTCAGGCAACATGAAGATTGACTTCATTGCTATTAAAACGTCCTGCTGCCAGGCATCAGGGCTTAGGCAGCAGAATTCTAATTCCTGTCCAAGTCATGTGACGCCTGTGAGGGTGACATGCAAGACTGTGTTCATGCTGGAAAGACTTTTAATTTAAAAAGGTCCTGTGTGTAGCATTTAGGGGGATGTATTGATGCATATGTAATATTCATGCTTAAAATCACCTGAAACTAAAATGTGTTGGGCTTTTGTTACCTTAGAATGAGACTTTGATTTCTACAGAGGGAGTGGCTTCTCCTCTACAAAAAGCTGACTACATTTATTCTGTACTTTTTCTTATGGTCAAAAAAGAAAAGAACAAAACCAACAATGTGTTTGCCAGTCTCTTCATACTGTCCCACTTCCCGGTCTCTCAGTACTAGGCCAAATATAGTTGTGTGGGTGTGTGTGGCACAGAGGATTAGGATGTGTTAAGCTGTGATAGACACACAATGTTTGTGCTGCAGGATCAATTAATGGTTGTCGTTGGCATTTTAAAAAGCAGCATTTGAAGCGATTTGGCACCCCTCCCACAGTGCAACACCACTGTCCTCAATACAAATCCCAGGTCTGTAACAATTTGTCAGATGAAATGTAGCCGCTAACTACAAACAAAACTAATTCCATCATGACAGTCTAACATGTTGAAAACTTGTAAGTTGAGGTCAACATGTATTTTACACTGTGATCCTGCCCTCTCATAGAGTGAAACAAGTGATGGGGGGCAGAGTGGCTAAGACAGAGACACCTGTCACGAGACACTGTACCGTCGACATGATTTGTTATTTTAAGGTTAAAAAGTGACATAAAGTTGTTTGAAAGTAATAAAATAGTAACAGTAATAACATTAATTCCTTAAACGACTAACTTCATATTTCATTCAAATGTTTGTTTGTTTTTTTATTTCGTATTTTTGAAACATTCTAATTTTGGACTTTTATGTGAACTGACTTCTCATAAGTACTATACAACAACACTACCAGTGATGATGTGTGCGTATGTGCAACAGTGTGTGTGTGTGTGTGTCTGTGCACTCGTACAGATGATAGACATGCGCTTGCGGTCCGAGTTGAAGTCGAGCAGGGCCAACATTTCGTAGGTTGTCTCGTGATCCATCTCCTTGATGGTGATGGTGTCCTGCGTGCGGGACAGAAACACGTAGCCAAAGTTCCTTGCGGCCGTCACCAGGGCGCCCTCATCGGGAGACGCAGCCTGGTACACCAGTTCACCTGAGAGAAAGGTAAGAACCCATACACTGAGGTCATGTCTAATTCAATGTCTGCAGTTTTATACTAATATGACTTTCACCTTGTGCATTTGATTCAATTTAGTTTTTTAGGGTATGTTTGGAATAACTGAGCGGTACCGCAGCCTGTGACAGTCAACCCTGGTTGACACACCTCAGCTCAACTCAGGCTTCTTCTCCTTTCTTTTTTTCTTAATGAGGATTTTAGGATTACCATCACTGTTGTCCACCATGACTGTGTGGCAGAGCGAGAGCAGCTTGAAGAACTCTGTAACATCTTTATCCTTCTTGGATCGGATGATGGCAACGAGGGAATGATCCATGAACTCGAACTTTCTGTCAGCGTGCTGGTTCCAGCTCCAATCCACCGGCTAGAAATGGGCAAAATTTATCTGCAATGATTCTGGTGACACTGCTGATGTGATACTTCAGATAACAAATCACCTGTTTTAATATTGTCCAGTTAACATTTTCATTCAATATCAGGAAATGTGCTTCTTTGAGCAGCTTAGAATTTAGAGAAGATGTCAATTTTCATATCTTTGGAATCAAATGTAATTTGACCTTTCTCTTTCAAAATCAAACAATCACTGAATCTTAGCCGACAGTTTGTTTTACAAATGAATCCTCTGATGTCTTCTGAAGTTAAGTGTATTTGACATCTTACCCTTCCTCGGTCCAGCACCACACCTTCAGCTGTGGTCGGTTCACCTGTGCAGAGGAGAGCAAAAACTTAATACATATAAATATACACAAATGGATGATGGCAAAATAAACAAACAGAAAAAAGACATCAGTAGCATGGCATCATGGGAGGCTTCGTCTTCAAAGAGAGAGACAGTCCCTCCCCTTCCGGTGTTTCCCATGGGACGTTATTGAGGGGAAATATGTATATGGTGCTTGGACAAATCATTTGTTGATATTGTCTGAGATATGTTATATGATAGTGAAGTATCATTTAGTTTTGTATGAAACTGCATCATCTCGCTCAGCAAAGGTCACCAACACCAACAAGGCTGTAAATACGATGAAAGTCTGGCCATATAGACAGCTGCAGTTATGCGAAAGGAGAGTTCACCAGTTCTGCGAGCCAGCTAATATATACTGGGTATTCTCACAGTCCTATAGTCAAACAGTTTATGACATGCTGCGACTTCAAGTTGAAAAATTATCTTTTAAATTGCCAGACATATGTGTAATCCATGACACAACTGAAACAGGATCAACATATTATATTTCTCTCTCTCTCTCACTACTGCATACATATTTACTGAAATAAGGTCCTGCTGTGGTCCAATGGAAGCAGAGGGACTTTGCCTCTCTATTGTTCAACAGACGCCACTGCTGATGACTCAGGCAGAAATGTGTTAATGTTTTAAAGTTTTATTCAAGTCATGTTATTGTGACAGGTGAGCAAATGAAACACACTGTTACCTTGTAAGATCTGGTCGTTAATGCTGAACATTCATCACTATAATATCTTGAAGCAGAATCGGACTCTTTGATTCAGATCTTCGTTTAGAAACCAAATGAAGAATATTGCCTGGTCGTGTTTTGTTCTCACTGGATTTGTATATTTCTATCTGCTGCTGATTTACCTGATGTTTTACATGGTTTTTCATACCGGCTCTAAGCAGCCGTGGCTGTTTTTCCTTTTCCTTTGTAAAGCACCTTTGAAACAGCATCAATCTGTAACAAAGTGAAGCCATTTGCAAACTTTTCAACCTGCCTTTAAATGTTTGTTCAGCTCTTATCTAAATTCCACTTCTTCCTGCTTCAGAGAACCCATTTCCCCACAGGGATCATTAAATGCCCGTCTTTCATCTTTCTGATAACACAACCTTGTCAATAGGTACAGGCAGAGATAAAACACTAAACATTTTATTCCTGTGGATACTGGACATGTGTGTAGAACATCCCATGTAAAATCCTACATATTCAAGTGTGCCATCAACGTTTTTGGTATCAAGAAGATGGTTACCATTGCAAATAAAAGGCAGCAGGTGTCACACTCTCACCGTCTGTTTTTGTCTTTACCTCCACAGCTACATCCCACTGGCTTCCCTCCGTGTATCTTTACATTTCCCCTCACGGGATATTTTATAAAAGTGAGGGGGTGAATTCCCCCGAGCAAGGCCACAGGTAAGGAGAGGCTCAACACCTCTGAGTAAGGTACTAATACTGTCAGGGTTACAGTCTCACTCGTACATGTATCTCTCTCTTTATGCTTGAGGGAAACAAAGCAGATGAGTACCGTAGGTGCGTCCAGCGATGGTGCTCTTCTTGAACTGCATGACGTTCTGCGTCAAAGTTCCCGTCTTGTCGGAGAAGATGTACTCGATCTGACCGAGCTGCTCGTTCAGGGTGGTGGTTCGAGCCTGTGCAGGGGAAAGAACTGGTTTAATGAAAAGTTTGGATCTGGACCGTTTACAGAGCGAATAAAGTTAGCTTGACCAATTATTTTCATCTCAGGACCCTCTTACCAGCTTTTACTGAAACTTTAAACTGCATTCCATAGTCTTTATCAGCAAATGCAGTTCAGTTGTTGTTACATAACCTCAGTATTTCATTTTGGTTGAATGTTTACAAAAGACTGAATACATAGAAAAACTCAACTTGCTAATGAATGAATACCCAGAGATACTGTTAAAAGCCTTGAAAACAGCCATCAAGTGGACCGTGAGGTCAGATTCTTTTGACAGAAAAGGGTTCAAAAAGATTTTGCTCCCTTCTAGTTGAGAAAAGTAACATCAATAGAAAAATAAACTGGTTGTTGATTAACTATTTGGTAATACATTGTAACATTTTTTTTTAAATCAAATTAGTGTAAGCTAGCTGCAAAATGAAAAAAAATATATAAATGAATATGATCGTAATTTGTAAGAAATGGCCAGAATTCTATGGTAGCACAAAAAAAAATATGTGCTGCGGCATAACCACTCACTACTGCAGAATATACTCTTTGATTGTGTGAACAGAGATTATCAATTTGCTGTCTTGTTGTCCGTCTTTAACTGGAAGCAATTTCAACAGCACATCAAGCCTCACTGACAGGTGCATATGATCCAAACCGTTTGACCGATAAGAAACTAAAGAATTCCAAATGTGGTCATGTGTTTTCAGATTGAATCTTTAGACCTTCATCAGGAAATAATCTAACATTGTAAGGAGTCTAAAAAGAATGTGAAAGGAGTGCAAATGTACCTTAGCCGGTGTGTCTTTCTCTGCAAAATACATCTGCAGGTCCCAGTTGATGAACTTACTCTGGCCCAGACGAATCACCTCCACACTGAGCACACAGACAAGAGAGGATATGAACAAGTTTCGTTTTCTCAAACCCAAACTGTGACCACATGAAGCTGTTCTGTGTTCGAGTTGGTTTGTTGAAAGTTTAAAGCTGTAATATGAAAAATCCTGAAACATGTTTTCCAAACTGCCAGAACAAAGCATCATTGCATTCTCCAAGTCATACAACATGATGTCTCTGGCCACAGCCATCACTGGCTCGGAGGCATAATAAAAACGAGATGAGTAGGAACAGAAAGGCTGCATATGTGGGTACCGTTTTACTGACCTGACATATAGTGAAATGGGCACCATGGTGTTGAGGACGATGATGTATCCCCAGAAGCTGAGGAAGCCTCTGTAAGAGGCGCTCTGGTCTTTGCCGTCGTACAGATACCAGGCCTGAGAGCCGATCTCTTCGTACCAGAAGGAGTGACCGATGGCTAGACCTGCCGCCACCAGGATCAGCAGTGCAAAGATCTATGAGGAGGGAGAACCAGAAAACAGATATGCAATACAATAGAACAATGTCATGATTTGCAAACAACAGCGTTATGAAGTGTTCCTGAGTGCATGTAGAAATATCTTTTCAAGGCTGCCCCTTTCATAGCATATCATCATACTATCACCTGCTACCAATGAACCTGTCTACCTGTGGAATGTTCCAAACAGGTGTTTTTTCAGCATTCAACAAATCTTTTATTGCCACTGTCCCAACTTGTTAGAAATGTGTCGCTGCCATCAAATTCAGAATAAGCATAATTTTACAAAAACAAATGAAGTTGGTGAGATAAAAACATTAAATATGTTGTCTTTGTACTTTTTTTATTGAGCAAACGTCAAAAAGGATTAGCACATTCTATCCTGTCCCAGCTTCTTTAGAATCAGGGTTCAGGGTTTGTGTATGATGAGAAGATGAAAGGTGATAAGACACAAGAAAAATGCATGTGACTCAGACTTACTGTGTAAACCATGTAGTTCATCAGCTCGTCAATTTTGGTCCTCTTGAACCTCGTCTTCCCACCGTTCCTCATGATTTTGGTGTCGGCTCCTGTGACGTCATATACCACAATGGTGAATACTAGCCATTGCCATCAGTCATTATTAGTCATCATTCATCAATAACACTCTAAATAATTAACTAATGAAATGTAATTTGGTACTGATGAGTAATGAATGTTGATTAGGAGGCAACAAACATTTAGTTTATTTTTTTAACTTGATATATTGTAAAATGTGAGAGGATGATGATAAATGTCCAATGAGATTTCCTCAAATGGCTTCTTTCGTCTGACCAACAACCAAACCCCAGAGATACTCACTTCTCTAACACATCAGACAAAGAAACACAGCAGATCCTCACAGTGGAGAATCCGGAGAGTGTTGGCAATGTTTTGGCATCCCTAACCATATCCAAGTTTTGTCTTTCACACATAAAGATTAACTTTAAATAAGATTTAAAATTACTAGTTACATTAAATACATTTTCTTAAAGCGATTACTTTGCAATCTACTAAATTAGAGCCATCTATCAGTACACCAAAGATGATGTTTATCCATATCTTCAGCATGCATTGCGAGTACAGTTTGGAGTTTTGCAGTGGTGTAATCTCATGAGGAGCAGAGATGGGGTTCAAAGGTTCACACCTGCGAAGATGACCAGTCCGTGACACTCCTCAGTGTTCCTGACTTTGCAGCCTCGGAGCAGCACGTTATCCAGATCCAGAGGGTAGCGCTCCCTCTGCCACAGCATCGTTCCTGTGAACTTATCCAGGCGGTTGTTGGGCTCCTCACACTCAATCAGAGCTTCAGGAGAGAGGAAGGACACAGGGAGGGCTTTATCTTAGATCGAAACGTCAAAACAGTTCCATAAACGGGAACTTTACCCATTTTTAACCAGCTTTGTATCACTGAAATGTTTGCAGTTTATATAAATGAATAATGTTAAACTTCTCTCCATTTTGCCTGCACACAGAGCCTTCTTCTGCAAGTCCCGTCTGCCACAGTACATCCACATCCTTTGGGCTACAGTGGACTGTACCTCAACACTACGACCGTTTTTTATAGTCCTCCCCCCCTCATGTGAAACAGGGTATATTTAAAAGTCAACTGTGTCGGGGCACCCGAGAAGCTCAACTGGTAGAGCAGCCCATGTACAGTGGCTGTGTCCTTGCTGTAGTGGCCCAGGGTTCGATTCCAACCAGTGGCCCTTTGCTGAAAGTCCCCCCCCCCTCTGTTTCCTGTCACTCTTTGCCTGTCCTATCAAAATAAAGCCATGAAAGGGCCCAACAAATGTTTACTTACTTGTCAGAAATATCTCAAACTAAAAGTACAAAATTACAACTGCCTGAAAAATCTGAACATTTCGACTGAAAACTGGAGTATCAACGTTACGAAACACACCAGTGTTCTCTGGCATATAACATCATACAAATTGCATAATGCAAACAAACAAAGTTCATAATTCTTATCTTCGACTACTGCCATTATCAGAGTGAGTGTGTGATTGTCTTTTATTCATTGGCATAAAAAAGGTCCCGTAATTCCTTTTTCACGCTAGTGTAGATGAAGATAATGTCAACACGTTCTTGAACTACTGTTACGTGTACTACTCTCCCCAATAAACTAAGTATCTTTTTATTATATATATTGTTACAATCATTTAGATTTACAATTTTCATTTTAAAAATAAAAAAAGGCTTTTGTGCTCTTGTGAGTCTGTTTGAGTGATAAAAAACAAATATTGAAGTTTCTGGGAATACTTGGCTTGTAATGAGAACCAAGCTCACCATCAAACTCAGCCAGCTGACGTTCCTCCTGCAGCCGCTCATCGGTCACTCGAAGTCCAAACTTAAATTTCAGGTTGGTCTCTCTGCAGAGGAAAAAGTAACATACAAAAGAACTGAAACACCAAGACCAAAGGCAGAATCACTGCAGGTAAACAAAAGTTCAGGACATCTAAGAAGAAAACTGTTTGCAGGATTGATTTTACATGTTGTTATGGATCAGGGTTAGGGTTAGCCTGCCTGGATAAAGAAAAATAGACTCAAGATTCAAGATGTTTGTTTCTCACTCCGGTTTTACAAGTACACTCGTGAGATAATCTTTTGCCTGGAGACTCACTACAGAAATGAAATAAATAAAAATAATTTAATTCTGTGATCATTCTCTGATGCAAGTGACCTGCCACAAAGCTCTGAAAAACATGAAGACAGGAGATAGCGATCTATCAGATTAGCTACCACTGACGGTAAAATACCTCCATTACAGACAGCCATGCAGGCCTGTCTGTTTTATTTAAAGGCGTTTTCTCACTTAATCGCAGAACATACAGTCACACTGGTCACATGGCTGTGCTTGGCTAAGGTTGTTTAAGTCTTGGCAAAAGCTTCTTACACATTTGGTCTCCTCTTATCAATGATTAATTTGTTGACATACCTCTTGAGAAACGACAGATCAAATAAAAAAAACTTATCAGAGTAAAGAGCGCTGCTCCAGCAGTCACGCTACACAAAATGTATTCCACTCGTCAAGAGATCAATACAGACACTACAGTTCAGAACTAAGTGAGAACAACACTGGAACATGGCAGAAAGTTAAAGAGCCTTACCCGTCGAGCTCTGCTGTTTCTACATAACACAGGCTGTTTGGGTTGGAACTAGATAACAGCAGGATGTCAGCCTGAAGACAAAAAAACAAATATTCATATCAGAAATGTGCATTTAACACTCAAACCTGGAACAAAATCTGCTTCTGGTGTCTTTCTGTCCTCAAAACTAGATCACTAGTTGCAACAAACACTGTCCCAGTCTCCCAAAAAGTATTCAGCTGATTCTATAGTTAAATGATCAATTAAGTATTTCTAAATATTTATTTAAACATTTTTTTAACTTCATCTTCAGAGAATAGAAACTGATAATGAAAGTCACAGCTGATCTCTTCTTGCCAAGAGATACAGGGAGTCAATTTTTAACTTTCTGGTTCCTAACACAGCTTTTGACTTCATTAACTACAACATAGTATTTGATCATTTAGAACTGGTCTTTATCATCATTACAACAAACTTATTCTGGAGCTTTTGTTTCTTTTACCTTAGTTCAACAAAACTTTTGTATACTTGATTATTTGTTACATGCTGAGGGAGAAAAAGCATTAAGAGAAGGAGGAGAAGGGAGAAGAGGAAGAAACAGAAGAAGAAGAAGCAGAAGAAGTGGAAGAAGACTCATTTTTAATCTCTGTCTTGTGTCATTTCTGCATTTAGTTGATATTTAAGAGACTGTCCTTATTCTTTCAATGTACACTACTGGCTCAGTGTGAAATGGCACGAGGTCACATATACACATTTAATCTGTCAATGTGTGTCAGTCAGCCGAGTAACCATCACACAGCCCAGCATTAAGTGTGCTCATCTCACCGGAATAAAGTCATTCTTCCTCAGACGAACCACATCTCCGACCTGGATGTTCCTCCACTTTGACGACTGAAACCTGAAGCAGACAGAGGACACATCCGAGGTTTTATACATTTATGTCGTCATCGCTTTTTCATGACGTTCAAGAGAGTTGGATTCGTCAAAATTGAGTCAGATTTAAAATGAATTTTGATCTGACCTGCCGTCCTGCAAGACATCACACTTCCTGTTGTTGATCTCTTTGTCCATCCTGTGACGTGCCTAAATGAAAGAAAATTTAAGAGGGCAGTTCAAACAAGATAACATAATACTTAATGTATAATCCCATGACAATGTGCTAAATGAACAGCAAACACCGCTCTGTGTAGCACCAGGGGCATGGCTTCAGTGCTCTGGCTTCAAGGCTGTGCAGATTGCTGCTGGGCTCACACATGATCCCTCTCCCATGAACAACATTCACCCATTTTATGTTCATTCAAGTTAGCTGAGGGCTAAACTGGAATTTAGCCAGCTCGGTTGGTGGAAGTCTGCCTTGTGTACGCTCTATGGACCCCACAATGCAGATCCGGCCATTTTAATACCTGGGTAGACAAGCTTGTTTGCACAACTGAACAGCTTTCAAAGTCATGAAAGCGACTTATTGTAAGCCGCTTTGGACAAAACCGTGTGCTAAATGCCCTAAATGTAAATGAATGAACAGGAATCTGCCTCCAAAGCTGTATCGAGAATGTAATGTTATGTCCTTGCATTGCACAAGTACTTTAAAACTGGTACCATGTTGAAATCTTGTGTGTGCGCTTGTGCTTGCGTGTATGTCTTACCAGGTCGTCCACCAGGTCTTTGATAGCAGTGACTCCCAGCACCACCACCAGAGGAATGAGCGTGGTGTACCAGGGCAGGGTGGAAATGTCTGGAATAATCTAACAAACAAAAAAAATATTACGTCACTTCTTGCTCCTTGTTTTTTGTACCACTGTAAACCAGAAGACAGATGGTCATATTTTTTTATGTACCTGTAGGATGAGCAGAGCCAGGAAATAGAGGTTGGCAACTCTCTTGAACTGTTCGTACAAGTTCAGGGGGATGAAGGTGAGGACGTTGTACTTGTACGTCTTGATGGCGTTTCCCTGCAGACATGAAACACAAAGCAGCCAATGATTAGTGCAAGGTAAGTTAGCATTTGATGCTGTGCTATTAAAGTGCAGAGGGGCACTACAGTGATTTCACGGATCAGGATCAGTTTATTGTTCGTTAGCAGAAATATTCAACCTGCGACTCTGAAAGAGCTTCTGAGAAAATAAGCCTGATGATGTCATAGCGAAGTCATCTGGGTTACCTCAGCTTGTGCTTGGAGACAACAAATGTATTACAGAAAGTCAGTTTTACAAGCTTTTTTGAAAGGCATAGATACTCACTAGGCAAGGAGGGTCTAACCAAAAGACTATTAAGTTGCATTATGGGAAAGGAAGGATTTCATGTTTTGACTCTCCTTGACTCTGTGGCACGGAATGGAGCCTTTCTTTTAAATTAGTCTCTTGTGAGTCAAGCTGATCTGCTGTCAACAAATGTCAAATATGTTTTGCTCTGTACATGTATTGGTGAACGATGGCGGCGAGCAGTAAACTCACTAAACTACTACTAGAAACTCATTTTATAGTTCTGCAAACATGAGCGTTGGAATAAAACTCCTCTGCAGGTATCAGTCCAGTTATCATGGTGTCAGTACTAAGGCAGTGCTGTGTTTCAGTAGAGGATAACCATCTGAACTCCGTCCATTACAGCCTGGTTTCCACACAGTGGAGAGTCTTACCCTGCCACAGTCTCCTTGAGCAAGACACTGAAGTCCTACCAACTCTATGTATGTTCTCACAGCTTGATTTCACAGAGTAACCTCAACTGTGCCGTCTGTGGTCCAGTCTGCGTTTCACTTGATCTCAGAGGTTGAGGTCAGGATGGTGTGCAGGCCAGTTAAGGTCTTCCATACCAAAGTGGGCAAACCATTTCTTTATGGACCTAGCTTTGTCAATAGGGCATTGTCATGTTGAAACCAGAACGAGTCAGACAAACCGTACAAAGCTGGGTCACACTACAGTGATAATTGACAGTGTAGCATTAACATTTCCCTTCATTGCAACTAAAGGGGGCCAGCCCGAAGCAGGAAAAACAGCCCCAGTATGTGGGCATGGATTGTGGTTAGTGACAATAAGTGGTTTCCAACTTCACAGTCAGTGTTCTGGTTGACTGTGCAGGCAGTGGCCCAGTTCATGGGGACATCAGTAATGCGACAGAGCTGCCTTTCATTATAGATAACGATCTGAACAGTTATAGCCTTGATTCTACAGCACAAACAGGGGTGGTCGACCATCCATCATCTGTTTCACCTTCTCTCCAACAGCCTGTTAGATCTAGGACTCTAACTTACAGAGGATCACTCTTTAAGTCGTCTTTAACACGTTCTGACTTCAGTCCCACTGAGACTTGCTGCGTCTAATGTGTCCATTAGACAGATACAGGTCGGCTCAGCTGGACGATCTGGTTTCAGCCTCCACAAAGACCGACGACACAAAGGTTCATAAACAAAACACTCCCCTGTTCACCAGCTGCTACAAAAAACTGTCACACCAGCGATTCATAACATCAGCTAGAGCTTTAGACTATAGAATGAATACTTTAAATTCTATTTTTAGGATAGACTAAGTTAATGAAAGCTGAATTATATATTAAAAAAAAGAAAATAAACAAAATCTACAGAAATGAAAAAAAACATCTAATTTGGGTATGAGCTCTCCAACAACACACCCAGTTGTCATTCATCCACATGCTTCCACGTCATCTAACCTTTCATCTACATTGTCATGCAAGAAAGCAGTATACAACAGAAGAGTGCTGTAACTGCATAAATAGCTCTTAACATATTTCAAACGTGACCTTTCAGCAGCTCAGGGAGCCTTGATGAAGTCTGAAATGACTCAGCAGAAACGGACAGATGACATGAGGAGGAACAAATACAAGGAAAACTATTAAATAAACACAACAGGCTTCCTCGTTGGTGGTGTAGCCTACATCACATTTTCCATTCACATGGGCCTAACATTTGAAATGTTCCCACCGATCAAAATTTTTACAAAGCATACTGCCCGATATCGGTTGGTGCCCACTCTATAGCAGCACCCAAAAAAATTGCATGCTGCGAGTTCTGTGAGTATTTTTTTTTTTTAAAGGTCAAGAATGACCTTTCATGTTCACTTCACTTCACTGACAACACTCTGTACAGTCATTTATATTCACTTATATTCATATGCACTGCTTTAGTTGTGTTCATAGCCAACAATGAAAAGATATCTCAGGTGCAAGTGATTTTTTTGAAGAAAGTAAACAAAGCAGGGTTCTGCTACACCATTGAAACCTTTCCACAAAGTATCAGATTCAGTTTGAGTTGGTTTGAGCTTGATTTCCTTCCCTCCAGGACGCCACTAGTTCAAATTTGTTTCTATGAACATTTTGAGACTCTGCAGGAGATACTAAATCAAAGTGAATGATGGCACACCTTGTTTTTTGTTTTTAAATCAAAGTTGCATGATCATGTTATAATGTAGTCGAATGTAAGGACTGTTTTAAACTCCTCTTCATTGGAAATTGTGTGACCATAACCTTGTATAGTTTTTTTTAACCATTAGTGAGGTGACTAACATTTCTTGACCCGCAGTCCTCCAGCCCAGTGTTTCCTTGCCATTGGCTCTCTTAAGTAATAGTACAATTGGACAATCTAAAAAAATTAATTTAAATTAGGTTAATTGTTGAGAGAAAAGAAGTGAAACCAAGGATAGCCTTGAAGTAGGAAATCAATCCAATAACAGCTGACTGCTAGCTCATCTAAAACATGTTAAACATCCTGCTCTTTGTCCAGGGTGTGTCACCCACACTCAGCTATGTGCTCAGGATTAGTTTCTATCAGGACCAACAAGGATGGTGGATAAAGGCACCTTTGGGTGAGTCCATTAACAAGCAGTTTCATGTAAACAGCTGAACTTACAGAGTATCTGCTCTTCTTGATACACAGGAAGACCTTTTTCTCGAACTCTGGCAGGTGGTGATAAGGTCGGTCATTTGCTTTCACCTTCCATCCAATCTCTGAAAAACAAGTTAGGAAAAAAGGTTTACTTAACATATAAACTACAGAATATATGATATAATAATGTTGTTGTGGTGCTCAGCCAGCAGTTTCCAGCTGCTTCCATTCTTTATGTTAAGGTAGGCTGAACTCAGTACCCAGTACGGACCAATCTCCATACTGGGTACACAAAAATGGAACTAATATCAAGCTTCTTATTGGACTTGAAATATGGGTTAATTTAATAAAATAACTTTAACGTCATTATTGGTATTCCTGTAGTCACTCACCACTGGGTCTAACTTCTACCGGGTGTTGTGGAGCTCCTGGTGGCTCTTCTGGTTCCTCTTCCGAGCTTGCGTCTAATTCGTCATCCGTCTCATCATCACTGTATG
>OMLP01015742.1:0-27828 GCA_900302685.1 Spondyliosoma cantharus | reverse complement strand
AAAAGGGTAAAATCACAACTAAAAAAATGTATCAAAACTGTATTTATTAAACAGTTATTAAGCAGTGGCACAAACATGTCATTTAAAAACAAATAAAGTGCCTTTTATGCATGATGTAACTAATATGACGTATCAAAATAACACTAAATTAAAAGTGCACATTTTGTGCATAATGCCACTAGCATATTTTAAAAGAAATACATGCACTTATGTGCAGGATGTCACACAGGTCATTTCAAAAAACAGTAAAATAAAAATTAGCTGCATAATAGGAAATCAAATGGTCAAAATGAAAAGTACACAGCTTTAGTTTTGGTTTCTTCTGTATGAAATGTATGGCATAAGCAAAAAGTTATAAAAATATGCAAAATATCTGCGACTAGGTAGATTATATCTTGGGTCAAGTGTGTTGATGAGCTTTCTGAATCCTGGCTTTTCAACCACATTCACTGGGGCCATGTTTTTCGCTATGTGATGGGTTACTACGTTATCTCCTTCTGTTTTTGACTGTTTTTGTCGTATGGTGTTGTTCTGGAAAAAGAAGACGCCAGACTCAGTGGTGGTTGCTTCGGCACTTTCTTTGATATGGCACTGGCTGGATATGCGCTCGTACTTGTTTCTCAGATGTAGATATATGCTGTGTGTAGCAAATGAATACTGAATACTTTTGAATTTTTGTACTGTTGGTTGGGTGGAAAAAGCAACTTGAATATGTCATCTCTGACTAGAAAATGGTAGAAAAGCAGCGTTTTTCACTATTTTTTGTCTTATAAACCGAAAGAATAATCAAGTAAATAATCAGCAAATAAATTAATGATAGTCTTTGGAGGCAGCTAGGGATGTGCTTGATTATTGACTAGTCGATTTAAACTATGCTACCCTCGCTAGTCTGCAACAGACACCTTTCATTAACTAAATGGGCTTTTATTGTGAAATATGATCTATTCTGTATGTATATCTCAGCAGCCGGTGGTGTAATTCGGTATGACTGGACCGAGGCCCAGCTTTACTTCTTGTAAAATGTTGCTTTAGAAAAAAATAGCATCCCTTACTAATGTTTACAGTGGTGGTTAACTGCTGATGTTACGCAGCCACCTGCCACTTTACATGTTTTTTATGATGTGTCACTCATTTCAGCTGCATTTAAAGTACGATGTGGCTGGTGAAGAATGTGATTAACTGCTTCAAATGGCTCTTTTTTTTTAAAGATGTTAAATCTCATTCATTCAATTGTGCACCATTTGGGCTGTTTTCTGAGTGTGCTCAGAAGCAGCAATTTTAAACTGCTTGACTAGTCTTAAATTTAATCTTCCATTAGAACATCAAGTTCATTAGGAACGTCCCTGGTTGCAGCTCTAATCTCAAACCATCACAGATACCGTCTTGCGTGAAATAGGCTGCTGTGCTGTTACATTAGGTTGTATATTTTGGGCAGCAGGTAATTTGGACAGATGGTGGATGAGCAGCGGTCAGTGCGGACGGTCCTGCTGCGACCGAATTATTACACCGGAGCTTTGCAACATGACAATCCTCAAGCTCAATCACTCAAGGTTGCCCAGGGAACGTCATTATGGCCATTATCTTATTATGGCCCATGTGAGAACAAAGCATTTAGAGATGCTCTTTTCTGTCCAAAACAACTGCGAGGGAGTGACGGCAAAGGAGCCCCCTTTTGAAGTGGGAGGTTGGGATAATGGAACGTAATGTTGTGGGTTTTATGTTCCCTCTCCACCCCCCCTGTAGAGCGTCAGGCAGGTTAACTACCTCCATGTAGCATTTGATCAGACTCAACCTCGATTTTAGGGACTTGATATGAACAAACGAGGATGAGACATGAGTTACGCGCTCAGAGGATATTTTTCCCAATTCTCAGAAGATGATCTATTGCTTTGCCACCCACTAGAAGATTTGGAGGGAGGGGAAAGGAGGAGTGGGAAGCTCTCAGGGGTTGGAGGGAGGAGGGGTGGATCATGTACCTCAGTCGACGCTTAGAAGGGGCAGGGGGAACAAAGGGGGTCTGTTTGCTCTGTCTGTACTGGCGGGGCGGCTGTTCTTGCCTCTCTCTTGCAGTACAGGGGGGTGATGCAGGGTTATGCCTGAGGAGAGCCACAATAGGAACTCTGGTGTTTGAACACACAGTTGTTCCTGCTGAAGAGGGCTGGAGAGGCAGTCCTTCCTACCGACAGCCTCGGGCCTTGTTGAAGCTCTGGCCAACTTTGGATGGGCAGCAGATGTTGGAGAGCTAGTTGGTGGCCTAGTGGCAGCACATAACAAGGACCACTGCTTCCCTATCCTGTCCTGAACACAACAGGAGGTGGGCATTGCTCCACCGGCAGGGTGTAGGCTCGCCAAAATTACAGAGAATTCAGGAAGAGTGTGCACTTTAATGCTTTGTAGCCTGTTCTCAAGCCTCCATCTTCCTCCTATTTGCATAGAGCTTAAGAGAAACTCAGTCGCACATCCCACTCTCTGTTGGCACAGCGAGGCGGCCCACTTGTGTTGCCTAATAGCTCAGCAAATACATCGCCACAGCTCTTATTCTGCTTATAACATTGGAGATTTAAGGAGGGGGGCTCTGCCAAGAAATCCACCACAAGCCTCCACATTTTACCAGCCTGTTGTTGAATGGTACATGCGATAAACTTGTGGAATCAGGGGTCTGCAGAGATAAGCGGAGCGAAGGCGTAAATTAAAATCATAGCCCTAGCAGCACATGATGCAACGGTAATTGAATCAACAGGAAAGAAGGGGACACTTAGCTGTCATCTCATGAATAAAGTTGACATAGAGACACAAAGTGGCTTTGCCATGGTTCAGGAGGCTCGCTGACCTCGAGGTCTTATTTAGGCCAGGGGTTCTAATGCCCTTACCCTCTGCTCCACCCTCTACCCCCTCCCACACCCCGGCCGAGGGTAAGACACCATGTTAGCAGCTCAGCAGCCACCACTGAAGGGCCCTTAATCCAAGTGGGATGACAGCTTGGCTCTGGATGGTGTTTCTGTGGCGCTGAAACCAATGGGCTTTTCTTTCCCTCTTTTTCATCCCTTAAACCCCCCAAACACAGCCGCAGGAATCCTGGGAAAAAAAATTCTCCCGGGGGGAGACAAAGGAACGGGATGGTAAACAAATCCAAGTGTAGATCTGAGATTCCTCCATTCAGCAGAAGATAAATGTGCATGTCCTGCGATATCAAAAGCACACAATACAATGCAACGTTGGCTGCTTTGTCCCCCCTTTTTTTTTTTTGTCCCGGTGCCACGTGTTGTGGTAAAAACATAATCTATAACAGATAATCTTTGCCCAGGCTTCTGATGAATGATTAGGGAAGATTGAGGTCAGAAAACCATTAGAATCATAAAATTTGTTGACGCTGTTGAAACAAATCCCTCTTCCTTCCTTTACACCAATCAGCTGAGCCTTCCAGAGATCACATGCGGAAAGAGGTCAGTAGTTAACAGTGACAGAACAATGAGCATCGGATATGTTTGCCAGCGGACTGAGAGACTCTGCCAGGCAGCTACAGCAAATTCTCCTTTTCATGCTGCCATGTCGGTGTGTAGTAAACAATGGGAACAGTCAGGAGCTGTGTGTTGTTGTTTTTTTCCTTAAATGTGCGGTTGTTGTTTAGTCTAATTTATTCTGACTGAGTATTCTTAATCTTTGGTGTTGAAAATTGTCAATTTATCTGTTCAGTTGATCAACCGACAGCAATTTTGATAATCAAATTATTGTTTTAAGTCAGTCATGGAGAAAAAACTCCTCAGATGTCAGGATTTGCTTCACTGTTTTACTTAATTCCAAATAAATGTATTTGGCTTTTTGGCGGTTGGTCACACTAAAGATTATCAATCTTTTTTTCTTCTTTAACTAATTTTGGACATTATAGGGCTGGGCAATAAATCTATGTTAAATTGTTATCGTGATATGAGACCACATATATCTCGTCTTAGATTTTGGATCATTATGCCATAATTTGGGGATGTGGTTATTTGGCTTTCAAGGCTGCGTTACAGTAAAGTGATGAAATTTCTGAACTTGTCTTCACCTGCTAAGTTGTTATCTCCACATTACTGATGATTATTCATCAAGACTCTCATTGTGAAAGTAACAATAGTTATCCCTACAGTATTGTTGATATCGATATAGCAGCATATTCATACACATGTCATCTATGATAGTTAGGAGCTAAACTCTGTGATGGCAAGACAGTAAGTGGAGGTGAAATGAAAGGTTTAAAAACATGACAACCATAGCTCCAAATGGGAAGAGAGGTGCGGAACAGGAAGAGCATATTTTGTTGCCCAGTCTTGGCAAAACAGTATCAATAGAGTAGGCCTATGCTACTGTATTTAATCATCAGTCATAATGGTGGTACTTGAAGAGTCTAATATTCTCTCACTATGACATTTTATAGATGAAACATTTACTGAAATCGATGGTGAAATAATCAACAGACTTATCTGTAATGGAAGTAATCCTTGGACGAAGCTCTGCCCTCTTCGATTAGGAGATACTACATTGTTGATTCTAATCTAGTGCAACAAAAAGGGATTAATCAAACGGACATGCAGTAAAAAATATCCCAACTGATATTTATTTACACTGTATGAATTCATTTATTTTTCCTGTAACTACACAACTCAGATCACGAAACGGCTTTGAGCGTTTATCAGGATTCACTTTACATCAAGGATATAATATTTTCAACCAGCACGAGAAGAAAATTGCTTGTAAATTCGATTTATTAACCAAAACCCAAGGACATCCAGCTCAGAGTTGACTGTGCTCAAGCCCTGTGCCAGAGTAATTTAGGATCAAATGCAAGCAATGGAATAGCAATCAGTATAATCTCCTTGTGGTCAGTCCTTTGCTGCTTCCTCGGCGCTGAGCGTCTCTAGGAGCTGGAAGAATGTAATTGTCACTGAGATAATTCCTTGCTGTGGGCTAGCTGGGCCCGGCTGTGAGGACGGACAAATGGCAACTTCATTTATCAGGATCTCCTCTGAGGATGGCTCGCCTGATAACCCAATCAAATGTCTAGTGTGGCGGAGAGCTGTCTGGGCAAACACTGGGCTTTTTCAGCTCTGTGTTTGTCTCAATGACTATGTGGAAATATCAATGAGCCTTTGTGAGCGTGCCATGGTTTACGGCCAAAGCCCTATGGTGTTAGAAGTCTCTCAAGGAAGAAATGGATGTGATAATCGTTCACGTTCGTGGATATTTTCAGTGTCAGAAATCGTATTTTCCTTGTTTTATCGCACAATCACACCATTATGTATTTGGATTTAAGCAATGAATGGCATTCCTTATATTGGTTTTAGTTGGTCCTCTTCTGGCAGAGGTTGAAAAGACTCCGTTTTGAAGCAGACCTAATGCTCGGGTCTTCAAGGTTGGCTGGTTTTGGGCCTCTCAGGGCTCGAGGCACAATGACCACATCTCTGTATGAGAGGAGCCATGGTGGACATGTTACTCAAAGGGGTTACTGCGTGACAGAGAGCACGCCTCCACAGATCCTGCGAGAGAAAAATAGGACACTTTCACTCATTGGTCATTTGTGATGTGTCATTGAGGTGGAATTCATATAGCTCCTGATTCTGAAGTCAGTATCGTGATTGTAGTTGACATTTCGGGGTATGTAGAAGGCTCAGTTTAGAGTCAAGGGCCACTCTTCAGATGTTCACCACTGCTTTCATGAAATGTGATTGGAGTGGAATAAAAGATTAAATTGTGAATGTTCTGAGCTGCTGCAGAGTGCTAGAGTAAAAACATTTGTTCAGCTATCTGTGCTAAACTTAAGGGTACATCTAAAGCTTTAAAACAATTGTTAAAGTAAAAAAAAAAAATCAAATTTTTCCTTGATTGGATGATAATAAGAAAAGTTAAAATTGTAGTTTCACTTCCAAAGCCAGCCTCCGAGAACACGTTATGCACGCCGCTTATAGAATTATTAAGAACTGTTTTATAATCTCAGCTCGTAGCGATGTGATTTAAATAAAGGAGCAGTCGATGCCCTGGGAGCAGATTATGCACTGATCTCTACCACTGTCTGTCTCTCTCTGTTCCTCTGATTATTTTCCTTCCTTCTGAAAACCCTCCTGTTTCTGTATCACTCAGAGTGTATTTCATATCTGCATTTGCTGAACTGGCACCAGCTATTTGTAAATCCATGACTAAGTGTTTGTGTGTAAATCCATCTTAAGTTCTTAGTAGCTGCTGCCGGCTTCACGCTAGTTTCAAACTTGTGATTAAAAAACATGTGTTACTGTGTGTAATGTGTAAATTGTCTGCAAGCGAAAATCTGTAGTGCTGTCCAAACAAAAGAGAAAGTAAATGGCTTCAACTGCGCTGACTTCCTGTTCCTTCCTGTAAACAGGAGGCCAGTGTACTATCACAAGCTATAGCCTAGCATGTCCTCTAGTAATTCAAGCTTTAGGGGAGCAAACGATACTACATGAAACAAACTGCCAATCCTTTATCAATACATGAAGAAATATGTGTGTTTCAGAGTTAGCCTCATATTCATGCACTGAGTATGAATTTGACAGGGCATGGATAAGGATAAAGGAACAGATCGAGATTGCATTTCACTTTCTTTTGACATTGAGAGATAGCATGATGATAATAACCTCTCAGAATAATACATGGAAGTTGGTGAAATCAGGTGTATTAAGGTGGATGGTATCGATGAGTGAGTATAATTGTTTTCCATAACACAATTGAGATTAGGCTGTCGCAGATCTGTGAAACCAGGTATGGGTGAAACAGTTATGGGTGGTATAAAACCCAGGACTATTGTGTCCTGGGTCCTTGATTGAATTATAGGAGAATGTCGAGTCTTGGCGGAGGTATGCATTCTGTCGAGGGCCATTCTAATGTTTTATAATGTGACAGCTCTGTGGTAAAGATCTGGATAGGTTTAATCCCAAGAATGCCTTGTTTGGGTTAGCAAAAGATCATGATTTGTACTCTCATGAGATCTTTTGCAGGTCGTGGCGTGACACAAAAAAACTACTACTACTAAATCAGTGCTGCATAAATCTCCACTCATTACACGATATTAATACAACACACTCTACCCTCAATTTACCATGTGGCTACCCCAAAAACACCCTTTTTACATCCTGTAGGTTAGCTTATGATAATTGTGGCTACATGCTTACACTGTCTTATTTAGGGGTAAAGCCTGAGGCAAACGAGTAGCATTCATTATATCCCTGCATATTTTATGAATTTATAGATCCCTGTATCCAACAGTGCTTTTAAACGTGGGCGTTTCACTGATATGGTGCCAAATCAGACCAGAACTGGGGAACTACACAGAGGTTGCACCAATTGGATTCTCCACGGTCATCGGCAGTGAAAAAATCTAATTAGGGTTTAGGCGTCCCAAGTCAAACTCCCCAGGATTACCCTGGCCCTGCACCCAAAAAACCAACCCTGGGAGAGAGTGATAACTAGACTCCCATAATCTGAATCTAGGGCTGACTAGAGGGGGGTTGATGATGAAACACTTGCAAACTGAATCTTCCAACAAAACTGCAGGGACGGCTGTCATCACCACAGGTTCAGCAGCATGTCAGTCATGTCATCCTGGAAGCAGTGAAATATACCAGGTAAAGCGGAGTTCAAATCCGATATCATCGTTTGAGATTTACCGAATTGAAGTCCTGTCTTAATGTTCAGCACCACAGCAGGAAACAGTGCATATAGCTACAGTAACATCAGTGTGTTTTGGGGAGATAATGATGTAAAAACTGGTTTCATGCAGAGTTTCATCCGCGTTGCTTGCAATCCCCCGCGCTTTGAAGTCAAATTAGAAGTGTGTCTGTATGGGTGGAAATGACAGACAGATTAGAGAACAGAAAACATGCTTTGAAAGAACATTAACCCCCTCCTCCTCCTCCTCACACTCAAATCTGCCTTTTGAGGCAAAATGAAACCCAAATCCAAAGTATCTTCCCTTTTGTCCAAACTTTAGGATGTGGGCTGGATGTATGGGTTTGCTTTTCACTGACTTTCTTTTGTTTTAGTGTCCATTGAGTGAAAGTGCGTGTTTACTGCAGTCATTGCTTTTTTAACAGCCCTTAAAAGAGTCCAATTGCGAGGAGAGCAACTCACAACAGGAGATCTCTATTGATCAGGTGTTTGGGAAAGGAAGAGGTGAGGAGGGTGAGGGGTCAGGATGGGGTGAGAGACGGGGAAGAGCCAGTGACCAGGACATGCTCTCTCTCTCTCACCAGGATGCAGCCAAGTTTGAAATACGGCTCTTTCGTTTGATCCTGGAAACAAAGCACCTGCTGGAGGCCTGGAGGATACGTCCTCTCCGCATGTGTCCTCTCCCTTGTCTCCAAGGTATCACTGATCTGTACCCGTGCAAATAAGGCTTCTAGTGTTAACATTGTGCGAGCTTTGCGTGGACAATAGCTTATTTTCTGTAACGCCGCAGAAGTGAAAAGTTGCTTGTCATCTCATCTTTCCTTCTCACGGGATTCAATTGTTTGTGAGTTGTTTTTCCCAGTCTTGCTTCAAAACACAGCCAGAGTGAGAGCTGAATATGCTCTTTTGGCCTCAAAACAAAAGCCCCCTGAATTTGTTCCACTCTCTCTGTTTATCTAAGCTGTGATTCAGCCGGAATGGGATTTTGGATATGAATTTTGAGTGGAAGCAGAAGAGCGTTGGCAGCAGTGGCAGGGCCACGTCCTTGACAGCCCTGTTGAATTAATTCCTTCCAAATGGCTGGTTTAAAGACTGAAAGGAAGAGTGTTGAATACAACCTACTACTGATCTAATGCACCGCTATGATGGAGGTCCATTTCCACCCATACTGTTTTGTGAAACCACCCTTCTTTATCCGTGTGACTCATATTGTGTGGAACCGAAACATAATGGAGTAGGTGGCCACAGAGAAAACCACCCGAGACAGCTCGTCATAGCACTTCAGTTTGATTGACACAGCTCTTCTTTTTTCACATCAGACATGGTAAAATGGTATAAAAGTGGCTCTTTTACATAACACTGGATAACTGCATGCCTAACCTCCTTCATTCACTACTGGGCCTCTGCGTTTTCAAACTGGTGCAACCTCAACATATCTGTGTTTTGTAATGCTAAAATTAGCAGAATCTGAGGCATGTGCTTGATGTGGTAATTGGGCAGGGAAATTGGATTCTGAGTGCTACTTTCCCATTTCACCACGATTATTTGCCAGAATGGGCTTCTTGAATTAGACTCAGTGACTTGCCGTGATGCCCACAATGATCTATATTACACCAGAGATAATAGAATATATAGCTACCATTGTAGACACGTTAGAGCAAATGTGTTTACAAATTATTGGATATATTGTCATGTAGCCGAGCCCATATGGAAAAATGTACTTGTATTTTAATGTGAGAAATGCTTCATTCCATTTTTGTCTTGACTCTGGTGGTATTACTGAACTAATCAGACAATTTTGAACATAATGCATCACTGTTCCTCAGCTCAGTTTAGGTTGGCTTTCATTATTTTCTGTTGGCTTTGTGGCATTAAAGAAAATGATAAGATAATATAAAGATCTAATAAAAGATCTTTGAGTCCTCCTTGTCGATTATATTTCTAACTGGAAATGACGTAGCAATGCATCAGGTGATGTTGCAGATTAACGCAAAAGTAAAAACAAGTGTAACAAATTAGGTAATACATTGTAGATATTTGCCCAAAACTCAGCCTTAAACATGGATCCCTATGATTAACCAAACCGTCCTGACCATAGATATGGAAATGTGAGGATTAAATATAACACAAGATAACATCTGATTAATCCCCACAGACTGATTTAAATGTTCTGTCACGGTACCATGCAGCAGCTTCTCCTCTGCTTCCTTCACCTCCGCTCTTACTCAGAACTAAGCTTTTCTGGGAGAAAAACAAAAAGGAAATGCAGGAAAACATCCCACAGAACAGCACATTGTGCTGGATGATTTATGATAGTGTTGGTACGTGTGGCATAAATGAACACTTTTGTGACTCTGACATGTTTTCCCACACAGACCCACACAGTAGCAGCTCTCAGCTGTGTCGAGCGCAGCTTTAAATGTTTAATGGAGAGTCGAGGGAAGAGGGGAATCTTCTGTCTCCGTCTGCATAGTGTCTCATTCCCACCTGGCCGAGCTCCAGTGCTCACTGCAGCATTCTGACCCACTATGCTGCTGCATTGAGACTGGATACAAAGCCCCATCAGAGACTTTTCAGCTCCACCAAAGTTATGCGGTATATTGACTAGTTTTTGCAGCGCAGGTTTCTGTTCTCAAACTTGGCCCAACTATAGAGTTCCTCTTGCGCACCTATGTTTCATTTTTCTGCCCTGGCCGTCCTATTCACAACCTCAGTGTCAGAGTAGTATGCAGGTCGTTTGACCACCACCCACCAGCCTGTGTCACGGTCAAAGCCACAGCAGCCCTGGCTGTCCTTCAATGGCTCTTTCACTGCCGCTCGGTGACAATGCATTTTTTCCATGCCATAAAGCAGATGCTGTATTATAGCAGCACAATGCTGGTCCCATCTGAAACTGTTTACCATGTGAAAGGCACACCGGGATCAGGATGCCTACCACTGTGTGGAGCTTTTTGACTTGCCACTCTATAATGAGTACACACTGGAAGGAAAAGGAGCAGGCAGCTTTAACTGGCATTGTGATCAGTGCATAGAGAGCAGGAAATGGGGTATAAAGTGCTGATCCAGGCTATTCTCCAAGGCCAGGAGTTTTTATACTTAGTAGAGTACATAGATTACTGTGACATCAAATGAGCTTGTCAGCAGTTACACCCAAACCTAATAAATAGGCAGGAAACCGCAGTTGAAGTGTTTGTCCACCTGAAAAAAAGATGATCCTCCCAAATGACTTAATGCTAAAGAAATATTAATAGTGGATTTCTGCCAGCGAGCCTCCTGACCCCAGCTCTGCCGCAGCTTGTCCCAGCCATGGCAGGTGTCCTCTGGATGAGGACACTGATCTTTTCAGACCTCTTTCACTGAAAGTCAACAAATCAAGAACTAAGAAGTGAAGTGAAAACAGCTTGACTACAGAGGCTTAACCGGCAGAGCAGAAAAGCCCTGCAGTCAAATGATTAGCCTCCTTTGTGAGACTACTACCTGTCTTCTCTTGTCTTGCTGTTTGTTGTCGGTGAGTTGAAGAGGCTCACCTTGTTCCGAATTGTTTGCCCTCAGGGTTTGTTGTATGAGAAGTCTGACCCTCTCCACCTCTCCCCCTTAAAACTAAAACCATGTTGAATCAGCACTACTGTTGGATTTCTTGTAGTTTGTTAGCAAGGCTCTTAGTCACTAATTGAGCACTCAAGCAGAGAGGGACCTTGAAAGGCCGGAGACAGGCTGGTTGGTCAGACTCTATGCCCACCGTAGACATGATTTGAGGCCCTGGAAGGACTTGCAGGAGACAGGCAGCAGCACTCAGACCTCCTCCTCAAGCTAAGGTCCCCTTGGTCCTCCAGCACTACTCAGAGGGCTTATCCTCCCCGACAAGAGCTCTCTGAGGTCTCCAGTCGTCAACTGGTCATCAATCACGTCAAGGACACAGATCTATCATGTCAAGAGCCGGGAGAAATAAGTGCAGCACCACACAGATAAAAGCCCAGACGGGGACACGTTTAAGTACATTAACCCAACTCCAGTCTTACTTCAGAAGAAGGATGTCACTGTGGGAAATAAGGAAGTGACTGTGGGTGTATAAACCAATTGTATAATTTGATTTGCCTTTGTAGAGGGTTGATAGCGCTGCACTTGGGTGAATGTGTAGCTGAAGTCACTGAGAAAACAGTGCTGCTGGCTTGAGTAAAAAAAGGTTTGAGCAGAGCTTTGCTTCAATGTTTTTAGTAAATACAGTTTGTATTGCAGCAATGTCAGTCTGTCCGTTGACTGGTTGGTACAGCACTTTGATCCAGACTGAAATATCTCCAGAACTGTTGGATTGATTATGATATAGATTTGTACAGGCATATATGGTCCCCAGAGGATGAAGGCCTCTGCCTTTTGGGATCCTCTCGACTTTTCGTCTCTATCTTGAGATTGACATTTGTGGTGTTAAACTAGTTCATTAATTGCCATTAGATCTGGTACAAACACTCGTGATCCCATCAGGTTGTAATAACTTTGGTGACAGCTTAACATTTCATTTAGTCCATTACCAGGTCAAGATTTCTCTATAACCATCTACAACTTGAGATGTACCGATTGCAATTTCGATCAATGACAATTAAGACTGATTCCAATTTTCTCTATATTTAACACTGGAGTCCTATTGTGGAAGGTAAAAACGGAAGGAATCTGTCTGTAAGGAAACATGTGAGCAGAATAAAAGGTTTGCTGCTCTGGTTCAGACAACAGATCCTTCTTTGGAATCAGTGTTGTACCTGCAAAGCTAACAACTTACATATAAGCCTCAGCTGTACTTAGTGTATTTGCTTATAGTAGCATTCCAATGTACTAAAATAAAATGATGACCATAATAGATTAACAACATTAGCATGTTAGTATTTAGCTGAAAGCACTGTTTTGTAAAGCCTCACAGAGCTGCTAGCCTACCTGTTGATTCTTATACTCTGTTGCGCAAGAAGAATTGATGGAAAACAACAGTTATGCCATAGTTCAATACTTTCTTTAAAAGTGGAAAGAGGCCAATTTGTTGCAATACCTCCAGTGTCATTCTACACAGCATCTCTGATAACAGTCGTGAATACCAATTTGCTGTTTTTCTGTCCAAACTGTCAATAAAAGACATCTGCTGTGGATAAGTTAGATGGAAAACACTTTTCAGCAAGCTGTCAGTACGTTCAGCTCACAACGAATCCCCTCCAGCCAAATTTTGAAAATAAAAAAAAGGTGAGCTCTTCACCCAAAACACCATCCCATCACTTCATCATTATGTCACTCTCTATGCTGTCACCCAAGTTAATTCGGCAGTGAGCATCTGTCCCATTTTGTTGTATCTTTCCCCCGGAGACTACAAGGTATCTTTTCACAACTGCAGCAATGTTAGTCTTGCTTATCAAGAACGAAGCAGCGTGAACACGGACCACAGAGACTAGCACGCATTCAGTGGAATTGTGTGAAATCCCAGTAGGTTTTGAATAACTGAACATGTAGCTCACAGAAATCATATCACTCAGAAAACTCAGGACCGAATGCCAGCAAATGACAAGGCTGTTGTCTGCCGCAAATCGAGTGAATGCTTTTTTCTTGCAGCTTCTTCTTATCGTTGGAGCCAGTTTTCTCTGACATGGTGCATTCAGGCAGAGTTTGTCTGTCAGCTTCGTTTTGTCGCTAATTTATTCATTTAAGCAGTGGCAGCCACATTCAAAGACAATAGCACACAAGCTCTGAGTTGAATTAACCTCAATAATTATGCAGATTTGGGGAAAGAAAAGCCCAATTGTTACACACTCCTCAAAATTCCTACCCCCCTCCTGCGCCTGACATCTAAGTGAATAAATTACTACACTCAAGAAAATATTCAAACTTCCCTCTTCAGGATCCTCTCAGAGTTACTGAGCAATACACTCTTTTTGTCAGAATATTTAGATTGTAACCTCTAAGGTCAGCCACTTGTGTGTTAATGTTTGCATTACTGATGATTTTCACATAGTCCTCAGTCTAATGGCATCCACTGTGAGTGCATTATCCCGTGCCAGTAGTGCAGAGGATCCATTTTCTCTAAACATTTAAAGGAATCCACCATAAGCATTTCCAATAAAGACCTGGTTCAAAGTGCTAATGGTTCATTTGATCAATACACAAGCTTTTCCACTGTAAACACGTGCGTTGGTTCAACACATTTAAAGGGGGGCATTAGAATCCGTTAAGTGTTCACATGAATTCAGGGGCCATTTGAGCTGCGATAGGATGTTTATGGATGTTTTGTTTGGAGCCTGTATCATATGACTCTTAAGTTAGTTTCACAATAGATTGTGATTGAGTTAAAAATGCAAAGAGACATCAACAATCAAAAATACAACAATATATATATTTAGTACACGTATAAGTGCAAATAAGTAACACATGTTCCAGTTTTACATAATAAAGTGTGTGTTCTTGGGGAGGACTGCTGCATTTGGGAAAAAATAGGATAAAGCCCTCTGGCACTGATAAATTGCCTCCAGAGATGTCACTCAGTGCCAGGTTTTGAAAAGGAAAATGTTGGTATCTCTGGTTCATCTGTATCGATTTGATCATTTGCTTTTAAACTCTCTATAACAAGTTCAACAATGTTGTAGGAGAACGATACTAGATCAGTAGACTGATTTTTAAATCCTGCTACCTATATTACCCACAATGCAACTTAGTGACACCACTAGGGGGAATTTATCAGAACCACATGCAGCTTCCTCTGGGCCCAAAAAAAGGCTTTATGCTACTTTAGAGTATAGAATTGGTTGAATTATCCTTTACATCTACTTACCTAACTGCAGTTAACTTGTTTATGTTTTGTGAAGAGGAGATCCCACACACTGCTCTTGATTTGCATCGACGTTTTATTAAGTATTACTAAAGTTTTGATCTCTCTTGTCCTTCGTCAAGAGCGTTGACACTCTGGAAACACACTTTACGAAGGTCGTTGGGGATGGAACATAATTGAATGCTAATTGTGATGCTGAACAATAGCAGTGTGTGGAAGTGATACACTCCAACACACCTGATTCTTACATGGTTGGATGTGTGAAATATTCCCTTTGAAAAATCGTGTTTATGTTTACAAATGTGAGATGAATTGCAAATAGCAGAAGACAGCAATGAGAAATGCCACAGTTTTACATTTATATCCTGATAAGTGTCTTAAATCCTGATCTTCAAGTTATGTAGTTTAGTTATTATACAGTTATTATATAAGAATGAGGATGCAGGACTTTCTCCAGGTAGGCGTAATTGGCTTAAAAAAAGCCCAATATGCATAATTCATAATTCTTTGTACCATATATGTTAAGCAAAGTCCATCACCCACTGATCTCTTTACCCTGAATAATAATCCTTCTAATCAGCCTGCTCTATAGCAAGTAGTCCATTAACTAACTGAACTATACATATCTTTCTGTAAACCTCATATCCTTCCTATCCCATATACTCTGCTATAGCCAGCTTTGGTTCATTTGTCCTACATATAATACAGCTGAAATCTTTTAGTTGATGAATCAGTTAGTTCAACTGTTCCACTGACAGTTAATTGCCACTTATTTTGGTAATCAGTAAGTCATTTATCCAACAAAAATGGCAGGTTTGCTTGTCTTTTATCCATCACATGCTAATGTAAATTGAATATATTTGGATGTTGGACTATTCGCTGTACAAAACAGGCAATTAGAAAACATGAGCTTTGGCCCCGAGAACTTTTGATTTGCATTCCTCACTAATTGATATTTAAAATAGTTTGTGACATTCAAAGGGAGCATATCAAAACTTAGTCTAAATGCAGGACAGATGCGTTGGTAACACCTGGCCACATCTAATCAAGCTATCGTCAGTCTGCGGAACAACAACAATAACAGAAGCCCATTTGCATCCCACTCAGCTGCTAAAACAATGGCAGCCGTAATTCTGCCTTATGTAGAACTGAGTGGAGGAGATGAAAGCGTCTCTCCGGCAGTGTGCCTGGTACTCAACCCCTCTCAGATGAAGTGTAGCGATGGATCTCCAGAATAGGAAGCCCAGGGATGTTTTTATTCAGGTGTTTCTAAGAATAGGATTCCAAAAAAGTCTCCTTGCTGTCTGTGTTTACACAGCTCATTATTGGTTTCATAACTGAGTTAATTTGTGCTGTAACGATGCAGGGACACGCGTTGGCCTCTAACTACACTTAGATCCTGTTTCTCTCGCTATCATTGTCTACGTGCAGTTTGTGACTGGTGCCTCCCTGGAAATGCTGTCGTTTACTCGAGGACAACCTATGTTGAGTGTGTGTTTTCGTGTGTATCGGTGTGTGTTCGGGGATGGATGTGTGACTGAATTATTGATGCAGTGTAAATCCAATCTGGCTCGTGGCAGGTGCGACGTGTGCTGTTTGCTATGTGTGTGTTTTTTGTCAGTGTGTGTGAGACATTGTCAGAGAGGAGGAAGGAGCAGTACTGTAATTAAAAGGCAGCACAGTCTGCAGTCCTGCCCACACAGACTCAGCTATAGGCACACAGGCTAAAGGCGTCGTGTAATTTGCATACACACATGGCCACCAGAGTTCAAACACATGCATACACTGAAGCTGCAGGGAAAACTGAGCATCTTCCCTCCTCCCTTTCTCCTTCCTTCAGTCTCAGTTGAGCAGTACAGTTTCCTCTTCTCTCCCTCCATCGCTCTTGCTCTTTGTACTCCTTTCTCTCTCTCACAAACTTCACAATGTGCCACTCTCGAGCTGCAGCGGTCTGTTATTGTGCAGCATGCAGACAAGCTGCTCGGAGCCGACCAGTGATATCATCCCATTGTCCCTGTGCTGTCACCTGCACCATGGAGCAAGGAGTCCGGGAAGAGAGGGGAGGGAAAGTAGAGGACGAAGAAGAAGGAGGGATGAGAAAAGAGGCAGAGGGAGAGGGAGGGAGAGGAATCTTTGGGAGGGATGGAGGATGTGTGGTCTTCCTCTACAATGCCGAGGCTACTGTATGTTCAGACACCAGGCAAATCCGATTTTTTTTCTCCAGTCAGATTTGAAAGATGGATTGTCCACACTGTTATTTGTGATCAGATTGGACTTTTGGGTCCAGACATCACCGACATATCTGCATGGGTTGCTCTGGTAATGCCTTAAGTGTCAGTAATCAGCCATCAAGGAAACCTGATCAATGACCTCAATGTATGTTTTAGCACAAAAGAAGCCGGAGCGTCAGGACTGAGATGCATCTTTAAATATCCAATTTGAATCACATTTCAAACACATCCAAATATGGTTTGGATCTGATTTGCAGGAACCCATTTCATGTCCAGACTTTCTAAAATCAGTCTGGATAATATCTGCATATGGAAAAAACAGATTTGAGCTGGCAGTCTGAACATACAGCCATAGGAACACCCAGACAAGGTAAACAACATAGAAGGCCAAGCAGAAATCATGTAATCCTTGTGTAAATTCTCAGATAGTGATCAGAGCCTGTGTTTACCTTTTATTCTAAACAGGCTTATATTTCTAATTTCAACATTTTTATTTTGATACTTTATTAAGGAACATCACCGTTTCTGATCACCTAGCATTATACGTTTGTCAACTGTCTGCTTTTTAAATTGTGGCCTATATTTCTATAGAATTAACGTCATCGTAAGCAATTTATACTCTGCCAGCCAGCTGAAATAACATTGTTAGTCTCTAATCTATTCTGATTGCTTCCAAATTGCCATATTTTGTTAAGCTAATGTTAATGAAATACTTTTACATGTTGCACGGTAGATATAGAGCTACCACCAGCAGTGGCTAATTTAGCTACACACAAATACTGCAAAAAGGGGAAAACAGCTAGCCTGACTCTGTCTAAAGCTAATAATGTTAGCCTACCAGCATCCCTAAAGCTGGTCACTTTTGCTTTATCTTTACACCTTAGTTTTTGTATGAATAAAACAAACTAGATATAAAGTTTCCATTTCTGAACTTGAGCTGGTAGGGAAGCTCTGGTACCTTTGGACAGAACCAGGCTAGCTCTTTTAGCCTGTTTCTAGTCTTTATGCAAAGCTACATCAGCTGGCTGCTCGCAGTAGCTTCATATTTAGCGTATTTAGATGAGAGTGGCGTCGGAGCTCTCATCTCAAAAAAGGCATTTCTCTGATTGTGTACAGATTAAAAAAATCTGATACACTGTTAGTGAGTCTGTTACATATTTATAGGCTACTTGTTTTTTGCTCCTCCTACCAGTCTTTGTGGCAAGCTCGGCTAATCACCTCCTCAGTCTAGCGCTATACTTAATGCCCAGGCATGAAATGTTATTGGTCATCCAATCAAAGAGAAAATAAAATAATATGAGTATTGTCCAAAATGTGTGTGGCTTTACAGAGAACAGAATTAGACAAAGGAATGATACAGAATTGTGAGTGAAAACAGCCATCATCCACGGCAACATGAATCATTATACAGCTAATATTGGTTCCCCTCAGTGTGTTTTACCCAGCCTTTAGGCTGTTTGTTCCGGCCGTTCGCTCGGCTGTTATTTGAGAATTTACAGTACACACACACTATTGCACACACACACAAACACACACACTCGGGGGATTTGTGTTTCAGCGATGTACTCACACTCCAAACAGACACATCCTCGCACTCATGGCCGTACAAACACAAACATTTGCAGATTCATGTTGCATCGATGTCCACACACTTCCCTCTTCCCAAAAAACACTCACACATACACATTGTTCAGTCCACACACACATAGCAGCTAAATGGCCAATACCTCCGCACCTTCACTGGCCTTCACTTCTGCCTTTCTCATTTACACGTGCCTTTGGCATACTTTCCTTCTCTCCTGTATTTCACATCTCTCTCTCTCTCTCTCTCTCTCTTCCTCCCTCTGCATTTTATCTCAGCACCTGCAGCAACATAATGTGTGTGTGTGTGTGTGTTTGTGGGTGTGTGCGCATTGGTGTGCTGCAGACAGGCTGATTAAACCCTTCAGTGCTGTCTCCTTCACCACTAGCTCAGAACACCTCATCATACCGGCACGTCACCGACACTCCCATCCCGCCAGCTGTCTGTGGCTTGTTTCACATCTCCCAAAGTTATTTACTTTTATAAGAATATCTGTCAACTGTATTTGTATCGAAGGAGGGAGCAGAAGTTGTTTCTTTGACCCGGCTTTTGTTTTTGTGCTATTGACTCATTGAGCGGAATATGGATTTCACATCAGAGCAGGAGAAGTAGACAAAATATCAGATTTGTCAGTGTTTGGACTCACCAAAAAGCCTATAGTTTTGTCTCTGAGCTTATGAAAAAAAGTGCAGAACATGAAGCACTTGCTGTGATTCAGGTGCTTCAAGGTATTTCTCCTGGCTTTTGTTTTGCCATCTGTTTCATCTCCTACAGAAATGCAGTTGCGTGTATGAAGCTTTTATTGAGCCCGAGGAAGGCAGTGTTTATTAACTTTCTCTGTTCGTTCAGTACACTGCAGGTTGGTTATGTTGATACAATCCCGAGGCCAAAGGAGACACATATAGTCTTTACGGTTTGTTTTTCTTTTTATTCTACTCGTCGTCTTCTGCAGATGCTTAGTTTCCATGTTGTCTGTTTGTTGGCCAAATTGGTCTAGACTGAAGTATCTGACTTTCTTCAAAACTTCAAGATAAATTAAGGTACAAGGTAGATTTGTTAGTCCTTGAGTCCTGCTACATCTGTTAAGAGTGTTGAGGGTTGGGGTTAGGGTTCTCTTGAAGCCATGTTCAAGAGGCCCACTGCCTGAGCAATGAGGCTGCTCCATAGTCTGGTGGTATGACAGCAGATACGTCTATTTTTTGCCAGATGGCAGCAGGGTGATCAGACCGTAACCCTAATCTTTTCATCTCTCAATCACTATCATCAGGTCTATATTTCTGTTTGTCTAATATTTAGGTTTAAGATTAAATGCCATGCTAACTAGGATCGGGCCGATGCCATCATCTATTGCTGATAGCTGACAGTCATGGACTTCATGTCTAGTTTATTATTTTCTTGACACTCCGACATAGTTGGCAGCAGTGTTTCTTTTCTGTGGGCCACTGTTGTTAGTATTTTGTTAGCTTTGTATAGCAAACTAAGATTCAAGATTCAAAATTATATTTATTTATCACTATACAAGTGAAGATTGTACAATGATAAGATAGTTCTAGTCCATTTACGCTACTTATATGAATACAATTATATAAATATTTTTTCTGGCTTAGTGTCTTGGCTGAAAGAGTATTGTGTCTAACAGCCTAAGGAAAGGAGCTGCTTTGTAGACTGGTGGTACTGTTGCGGATACTTCTGTATCGCTTGCCAGATGGCCGTAGGATGAACAGACTGTGGCTCGGGTGGGTAGCTTCTTTTAGTATCCTTTGGTGAACTTTGCGTCTGCTGAACATAAACACTCTATAGCATTATAATTGTGAGCACTTTAGCGTGTTGATGTCAGCATTTAGCTCGGAGCTTCTGCAGTGGTTAAGTGCAGAAACACTAAATGGCTGCTGACCCTTGTTTTGCTCTGACAGCACTTACAGTGTCACTCCTGTGTGTTTGTGTTGGAGTGGATACTACACACGTTTGTACGGTCTTAAGAGGCAGCAGAGACAGGTGGTGTGGGAGCTGGACCCACAGCATGGGTGAGGATGAAGAAGATGAGAAGAAGGAGGGAAGAAGAGAAAACTCATTCCCCTCCTGCTACCCCCAACATGTACTTCAAAGATTCCGGGGACACCAGGCCCCCTCAGCTGTTGTTGTGGTTCGCTAATTAAACTAATCAAAACTGAACTAATGAAAACCAGCTATGACAGTCCAACAGCAAACTCAACGGGTTAATGCTTCAGCTCGGTGTTAAATGAAACTGACGTCCATTCATCCGGTCATGGCTGCTGTGTAATGCGTCAGTGGGGCAGGTTGTTTGTGCTTGTGGCTGCAGCGTTGCCAACAGTAATGAACAGCCTGGACGACGCGCCCCACGCAGCATCGATCGCACACTCTCACACAGACGGCGGATGGAAATTGGTCCTGGTGGGGTAGCAAAGGAGGTGCACACATGCCTGCACCTTCTGTGGACACATATGGATGCAGGGATCAGCACACATGTACATACTGAGAGAACTCGAAGGGTGTGCGTCCGTGTGTGTGTATGTGTTTATTGACTCCCGCGGATACTCACTGCTCACTGGGCCGAGGATGATCTTCTTATTTTGTGACAGTATGGAGCATATAGAGGAGGGAGACCTGCTCGGTGGGCCTTTCTCTCTCTTTGCTGCAGAAAACTCTTGGATCTCTTCCACCTCCCCTCGTGTCCTCAGCTGGTGCTCTCTGCAGTTGGAGGCAAGCCCCATATACACAGTGTTTTAAAACCAGGCCGTAGAGCTTCCTCCCTGCTTCATTACCACATGAATGGTTGCCATATTGCCATATACTGTATGGCTATTGTTGGCAAGTCACTCAAAGTCGTTGGCTCGTACATGGTGAGCTAACAATAGCAAAGGGAACTGCAGTCATGGTGGTGCATATCCTGAAAGCGAAAATTTGGGTTTATTAAGATTCAAGCCTTATTTTATGACAACGTTGTCTCCTCAAGAATGTTTTTGAAATCTGGGAAACACAACATCATTTTTAAAGCAAAGTCTTTCAGGTCAGATGATCAGACAGGTTGTAAACAAGCCAAAAAAGCTCAAGAAAAAGATCACTACATAGTTAATATTTAAAATGAGCATGCTGAAAATATCTCTAATAATCCTTCAGGGGTGCAACATAACAAACAAGAGAGCAACAGACAATTCAAACAAACATAAGGAGACCTCTGGGAACGGCACAGTCAAATAAAAACAACACACGGAGGTGGATAGCAGAGGCTGAAAGGAAACCATGGTCTGTTAGAACTTGGATTTTTTTTTTGCCAAGACTGTCGCCATTAGTTTTTATCTACTATGTTGTTATCACCAAAGTAATTACTGAGATCTGGGAATACAGCGAACATAAAAAATAAAACTAACCACCATCACAACAAGACATTTGTGAGTGTTGAGTGTTACTCATCCGCTCACACTAGATTAGACTACATTAGTGCAGAACCCACTAAAAAACATGCTATTTGGTACAAATCATCTGGTACTGTGAGGGGTTTACGGATCCAGTTTGAGCCTCCACAAACTCATTGTGTTTGATATTTATGTTTTTAAATCTGGATCATAACATCAGTTCTTTCCGAGCCCTTGAGGCGTTAGCTAGCACACTGGCATATATTAGCCGGCACACTATTGTTCGCAGGAACTTAAAAGACTACAACATTTTACTACAGAAAGTCGCAAATCTCCATTTTGTTTACGCCTGCTTCCCAGTGCGATCAGGTGAGGGATCGCGTGTGAGCCCAGCTTCAGTCCGCAGAGCCACGAGGCCAGAGCGCTGAAGCCAAGCCCCTGCCGCCGCATAGAACTGTACTCGTCATACAAAATGTATTAATATTGAACTCCTCAGCCACAAACCTGACAAGCGTGAAGTAGATCAGATGAACACTCAGAAAAACAGTTTCCTTTGCTTCATAGTCAGATTGAGCATTAATCTAAAGCAACTGTGCTCAAGTGCAACAAGACTAATCCAAGTTTTTTAAAATTGTTTCCTCAGCAGCTCAATGGTGTGTTATAACTTTCTGTCTTATAATTAACTTTGGCTAACCTGAGGGTTTATCTAAGAACCAGTATGATAGTCTTACTGCTCTCGTTTCGTGCCCTAACATGCTCCTTTGCAATGTTGCTGCATTCCCAGATCGCTGTAATTAACGTGGTGGAAACAGTGTAATTATTAATGATTAAGTGTAATGATGGCTACAAAAATAAATTAAAACGAAACAGAAGGATCCCTTATTAATGCACATCACAGAATTAATGCTGTAAGCAGTTAAAGGGAATTAAAAGGAGACTGCCGCTGCTCTGGCGTCTGTCAAGTTGGACTATTGTGTGTTTCCAATTGTGTTGGTGAGGATCTTTCAGTTAAAAAGAAATACGATACACGACACCGCAGGTCCTTAACCTCAGGGACGGCCTGCTGCCTGTGTGTGGTAAATCTCTCCTATTCTACACTTTCTTTGTTTTTTTTTGTTTTTTTTTACTGCCCTCTCTCAGCCTCTCCCTCTCTCTCTCTCTCTCTCTCCCTCTGTCCTTTTCTTTTTTCCCTCCATCATCCTCTCTGTTGTCTGTGAGCATGTTAACACTCCAGCCCTGTCAGTGAGCCTCACGGCACCATGGAAACCAGTCACACCATTCTTTGCCGGTGTGTCTTTGTGCATGTGTGTGTTCGTAGGGAAGACTGCTTGTGTGTGTGTGTGTGTGTGTTTGTGTGTTGATGGGCGGGATCAGGTTCTTCTTTGGTTTCAAAAAGCTGAGGAGAGGTCGCGGCCATCCCGAAGGGCCTCTTGCTGTAATTCATGTAAAGTCCCTTAAGACCCCGACGCTTTGTTTTCCTCATTGTCCCCCGAGCTGAGTCAGATGCCCGTATCATCGTGCAGCTTAATGAAAATATTTTTCTTTCTTCTTAAATGTGAGATTCCTTCACCGAGCTACTTTGATATTTAGCCAGATACCTTGAGTTATCATGATAGTCCTGCAATGTGATCCCTCCGACATCAGACTGTTATTGTGTTGTGATGAGTTCAGCCAGAGTTAACAAGGCTAAAATTGACACAGACATGGACGAGGACAAACTGTAGTGAATGCCAGAGGACAGTGGTGTTCCACTGTTTCCCCTACCATTGCCATTACACAAATACTTTACTATTTATCTTACTTTGTGAATTCTTCATCTTAAGAGACATTTATGTTCGGAGACCTTTATTTTGACGGATTTGTTTTCAGTTTCTTCTCTTTCCGTTCATCGTGCCGTTGTTCGTGTTCAGTGGTGAAGGGGGTAACTGATGATGTAACTTGTAATCTATTACTGCTATGAGGTTCATTGAGCTCAATGACTGGATTCTTTCTCTGTATATTATGTTGTTACACTGTCTAGTTAATTGTAAGAATACTGCAGTAGAGATTACTAATTTCAGTAAAAGCTTGTTTGTAAATAATGGTGTGTTCCATTTAATCTGGAAATGTGGAGTTCCAAGTTGGAAATCTCTGCTAGCCCTAATGCCCCCTGAGCACGGATTGAGGTCTTAGAAAGTCGGGGCACACCTCACCAACCTCAACTTCCAAATCTAAGATTTTCAAATGTGTTGTTCAACTGGTATTGCTAACAATGGCTAGAATCGTTTTTTCAACAGTTCTACTCGGGTATGCCGCTATTCTCAGCTCAGACTTTCAACTTCCGAGGTAAAGGAATGCACCATTAGCCGTGATAAATGGTAGCCTAGCTAGCTTGCCCAGTATTACTGTGAACCCAATTAATGTGGTTCAAGTGTGACATTATGATTTTATACCAATAGCGGCTCCTGCAGTTGATGTTTACTAATCATACAGAGCTAATGAATTTTCATTTTTTGTTTAATTCCGACAGCCCCTTTGGACAAAAGATGATGATGTACCATTAGACTACAGAGCAGCATCTTAGCTCAGCAAGCTGCCATAAAAAATAGTTTTAAATGTATTACGTATCCTGCTGGACTCGAAGTTATGTCGAGGCATCAGCGTTAAATTGAGACTGTTAAAAGGAGCTTATAGTGCTTTTAATGCCGGCTATCACAATCAACTGCACCACAATGTTGAACATTTGTTATGTATTCCCATTCTGCATGTTAAGAGCTTAATCTAAACCCAAGCAAGGACAGGCGCTGACATCCCAACCCCCCAATGGCCCATCCGCCCCCCTTTCAAAGCAGTCAATCTACAGGAGACACTGTGTTCTGTCTTATCAGGGTTATTGTCATGGTTTATTACCTGTACGAGAATCACATTTAACAATTACTGATTTGCTTCAACCAGAAAACGTGTTCGGAGTACTTAAACGTCCAAGCGCTGGAAATAACTTGTAGGAATGTGTGTGGAGCAAACACAAGAGGGCTAAATCATCCATACTTGTCTTTTCATTCTCACTCTGACAGCGATGAAGTATTTCACAAGTGCCCCCCCACCCTGCCTCGATAGCCTTGTGAACCCAGCCCCTTATTCTCTTCCTGAGCCAATCATATTTCACTCCCATTCACATTTCTGAATAGGGAACTCGAAAAGCAGTCCTCGCCACGAACACCCACTGATTGACGAATGCCCGCGCACACAAACACACACACACATGCAGGATAGCGTGCAGCTCTAGTTAGGAGGGCTCGGTCTAGACCGCAGCGTGAACTTTGTTCTGCTAAAAGTTGCCATTGAAATATGCAGTTGTCATTGAAATATTGTTATTCTATTGGTGTCGTGACAAAGAGCAGGGAGGGCGCCGGTCCTATCTCAGTGTGAGTCTGAAGGAGCAATGGGCCGGCGGGGATCGCCCAGTGTCTCTGCTCAACAGAGTCAGTGTGCAGAAATAATGCCCATTAGACTTGGTCAATCACGCCCCTCGCTCAGTGAAATATGGCCCTTTCTCTCATTTAATACCATAATCCATACACCTCGCTGCTATCCATCATCTCTGTGAAAGATGTCCGCCACGATGAATGCTTTTATTTATGATACATTTTTCAAATTAATGGCTTCTCACGTGGTGACGTTGGATGCTGAGCGAGCGTAACGTGCTGATTTATTTTCACACAAACTGACTGAAGCTGTTAATTAGCGAATTAAGGTGGAATTCCAGCTCAGAGGTTTCAGGTCTCTTGACCGCCAACGAAGCCGTGACAGTCTGTAGGCTGATGGTTTCATCATGGTAAGTGGGCGGAAAGTGTACACTCGCAGTAGTATGCAACAATGACCACGTTGTGAAGCCATTGAGCATGTCCCACTGGTGCAGACAGAATTCATTTGCCTTTGTTGGATTATTAAGTGGCTATTCCCAAACCTACACGAAACACTCGTGGAAACAATTGAGCAGTGGCGGAAGAAATTCTCAGATCTTTTTTCATCCCCGTGGAGTTTTCTTGTTCACAGATTAAATCTGTGCTTACATTCAGTGTGGGGCACCAAAACAAATCGCATCTATCTTTAAGCTCGAACAAATTAATTCATCTCCTCCCTCATAAAACATCTGCAAAGCCATTTGTTTAAGTATTTTAAGTCCAGCATTGTTTTCATCTATGTTTACTTAGCTGCAGTCTTTGTCTTCTCTGCCTTTTGTGTTGCCTTGTCTCAGGTACATCAGAGGGATAACTGGAAACTTTTGGTAGAAATGTGTATTGTCCCTTGTAACATACGCATGCATGTGCATCCTCTGGCACCAGGTAGAAAAACAGCTCCACGGGGCTACTAGATGTCAAAAACGTCCCACGTTCATCACCAGTTCGCCTGGAAACTTGAGGTGTGGAAATATCTAAGATCTAGGCATCGGGAGGCGGATGTGCATGAGCATAAATAGGAGTTTGTAGCACATGTATGTTGGTTATTGATTGTCCAGCCTTGGTGTTGGAGTTTAAGATTTCATGAACTTGCTGGAAAGCATGAACTGGACAAGACGCACAGCGTTTGTACAAATCTGCCTCACAATAATTACACACATTACACATTTTCACCTGAAGCTAAAATCTGTAACCATGAATGATCTAAGAAGCAAAGGTAATCAGACAAGTATTTAAGTAGTGCTGTCAACATGTACAACTCTGAGAGAGGTGTATGCAGCAGTGTCATGTTTGCGATGTTTCTCACATTCAAGAAGTGACCTTTCTTAGAACTGTTTCTTGAAAACCTTGTTTTTGCAGATTACAGCAAATGTGTAATGCAATTCAGACGGACTAATGTTTTGTTTTTATACAGAGATGTGTTACGGATACTGGTGCAGTATTGAAAGGATGCAGTTTTTTATATTGTGGATTGTTGTAGTCGACAATATTTTTAAATAAAAAGGGAACTTAGATGCATCTCCTATAAAATTATGAAAAAGTAGCCGTGGGCATAATATAGCAGAATTAAAGAGGCCTTACATTGAGCCACATCATGATACATTGATAGTCGTTGTGCATTCCAGTTGTTGACAGCTGAATCGCACTTGTACATGAGGCCAGTGAAGATTCACACCTCTCAAATCCCACTTCCATTCGCTCCCTCTGTCTTTGTAACCTTTTCTTTAGGTTTGTGTATAGAGTTGTTTCACTTTTACTACAGTTTTTTCTTTTCTTTCATTTCCTCATGGGGGACCTTTAAGTAAAAAGTACCGAAACACTCGTCTTACCCACAGTAAGTAAAACTGCAGGCTTGTTCTTAGAAAAATGTGCAAAATGTCACAGGCAGTAAAACTACTCTGCATCAACGTGCACTCAAGTACTGACAATACATGAATAAACGTGATCAGTCACATTCCACCGCTGCAAATGAGAGGCAGAAAAGTGTAAAAAAAAAAATGTTTTTACTGCATCCTGGAGTCTAAATTATTGTTCAGTTTGAAGGACAATGTGCTTTGAGGCTGATTATGTTACATTTTCTGTGCTTTTGTGGTGAGAGGAGCATTATTTAGGGCTCGGCTGAGAGAATAGTGACTCTCTCAAAGGGATAGCTCCTACCATTGTTGTCCTCTGCAACCATAGCTAACGGACGTCAAAGGACCTTTTTCACATCTATTCTTTTAAAATGGGCTGCCATAATACCGGTGAGGAGTCGGCAATAAATAAGCTTCCCCTCTCTGAGTCAACTAGATTAGATTGCACGGGGACATCTGTTGAGTGTAGGTGAGCACTTTCTCTGGCCTCTCACTGTATGGGAAAGGAAGTCTTTCGGATGTGCCTTCAGGCTTTTTCCTTTTATTCCCTGAGCTTTGCTGGTTTTTCTCCACCTCCGCCCTCTATTGAACATCTAGAAAGCTGCATTGGCTGGAGCACAATCAGTGCAGCTGACAGTTATTTTACTTTAGACCGGGCGCCATTTAATTTAACGTGTAATTATAGTGTCAATTTAGCTTTTACGCTCTGCCAAATTCATACGGCAGGAGCGCTATTCTGTGTCATCTCCTCATCCTGCTGACAAGTCGAGTCTGATACGAAACAAATAACCTGTTGAATTTTTAACGCTCTTGTACAAACCTGTTTTTTCAAAAACCCACACGGTAACTTTGTGTGTTCTAGTAGCGGTTCATGTGATACCAGGAAATGTTTAACCCCC
>OMLP01015741.1:14077-33073 GCA_900302685.1 Spondyliosoma cantharus | reverse complement strand
AAGCCTGCTTTTTTTTTTTTTTTTTTTTTTTTAAAAAGATAAAACTGATGGGAGCCAGGGGCTGAGAGCAACAGAAAGGTTGAGGCAAAGTGTTGAGAGAGAGAGAGAGGGACAAGGACACAGTCGGTTTTGGTCTTTTCATTGGATTTGAAGAAAACAAGAATCATCCTCGATCTCAGTAAAACTTGTTGTGATACTGGAATAGGTCCAGTCTAGTGTCATGTCTCAACAACTTGCATCACACAAACTAACCCATTACAAGCACACCAGCGAGACTATAAACAATATGTTAATGCCGACCACATGTCTGATGACCTGTAATTCTGCAGACGTACAACACCAACGCTCAGGTGCCAGACAGCGCCGGCACTGCCACAGCGTACCTCTGCGGGGTCAAGGCCAACGAGGGCACGGTGGGAGTGAGTGCAGCTGCTGTCCGTTCCCAGTGTAACACCACACAGGGTAACGAGGTTACCTCCATCCTCCGATGGGCTAAGGATGCAGGTAGAGTGACACTGAATAACACAACGCAGGCCTCTTTCACAGACGGTTTTCTGTCTACAGGGATGCAGAATTGTAATTTTTCAGACGCCTGCAATCAATTATCATGCGCTTCACGTCCGTGGAAACCTAATTGTGGTTGTAGTTGCTGCTGTGTTAATGGGAAGTGGGAATACTCACCGGGGTGACTTGAACGCTCAAAGCAATGACTTTGAAGTGTTCTTGAAAGCGATGCTCTGTTTTTCCACTCTGCTCAGTCCCTTTTTTTTTTTAGCTGTTCAGCCTTTGAACCGAAAGTTCTCCTCGGAGCAGTTTGTAATCGACATTAACTTGACCCAGAGCGTTATTTTTTTTGATGTGTTTTTCATTTAAAACGCTCTAACTTTTAGCCACCCCTTTTACAAAAATCTCTATGAGGCAACAGTTGCTCTGAAGTTTCGTCAGGTTTTTTTGGTCGTTTTTTCTTTTTCCTGATTTCTTCCAGATTACTGATGTGTTTGCGTCCTTTTATTCAAATGCCAAGTGCTTTGTAGTGCTGAAGAACACAACAGAGCCGCATCTTGTTTCTAGTTTATGATTTGTTAGTATTTCCTTTCCATCGTTGTTGTTGTTAAAGTTTCCAGTTGCCTTGACGCCTATCCAGTACATGTACAATAGGATGCACATGAGTCATTTCTTCCATCGTGTACAGTTCTCGTGCTTCCAGAATCCAGATGTTGTATGATGGAGGTTCAGATGACCACCACCTACTTATGATACATTTAATCACATATGTTTTGTTAAGTGTTTAACTTTCCGTCCAGATAAAACTACTTGACTTCGTATGTACGTGTGCCAAAAAACATGTGGGTATGGTTTCTCTTTTGTGGTTCACATTTTCCCAGGCACATGTCTGAACTGGTTGGAGTTCACTTGGCAGTAATCAGGACAGATCTTGTTATAACTTTCCATTTGGACTTTCATTGAAGTACAGATCTCTTTCCAGGTATCTAGTAATAAGGAATGTGAAAAGGGGACATGGGAGGCTGCAGTGAACATATATTCTGTGTTGTAAGAAAAATGTCTGGGTTGGGAACTCTGAGTCCATTTTCAGACCACTTTCAAGCCTTCATCCATGTGCCTTGTTGCAAAATCCTTCGGATAACCTGCACCAACCACTGATGAGATTTCTTTTCTTAAGCAGAATTAAGTTTGAATAGCTCTCAAGAGTTTTGGAATACCTTAAAGAGCATCAGACGGAGGCCCTTTTCCGAAAAATCCTCAATCAGGCGTGTGGTAAAACCTGAAATTTGGAAGCTTCTGTAACAGTCAGTTTAGTTTTAGTTTTGTTCTTGGTTGTTTGAAAAATGAAATCTGGAATAGATGGAGTAACCTGGGCAGAACGTTCATATTTACACTCTTCACATGGTCCATTAGAGATTAGGGAGCACTGACTGTTGCATCATTTTGCCTCATATAGTTGTTCTCTGAAGGAGGGAATACAAATACCTGGGTATTTTAATAGATCCTTAACCCTTTTAGAAGTTCAACTAATTTTGGAATATAGCCACAGGGATCCACAGCTTGTTATCATTGTTAAACAACTGCCTGAAAGAAGACCACCTCTGCAAAACGACTACTTAAAAGACAAAACAATAAAAAATGCAGCACAAAGGAGGAGACAGAGATGTGAATAGATTTTATACCATGGCTTTCTTCAGAGGGCGGTGTTGGGGATAAGTCAGGGGTGGGTGGAGGTCAGTGCATGTGTGGGTGTGTGAGCGTTTGTGTGGGTTCAGAGGTCACAGATAATAAGAAATCCAATCATTCCTCAGGGACCGTGGCAGGCAGCGGCTGACCTCCTGCACAAAGCAAATAAAAATGGAGAAATGTTTTCCATCAGGTCATTTTGCAAGGCGGTCCTCTGATTTACCCAGTACTGTTTTTACTTTTTGACATGCAGAAGATTTGATGGCAGATTTATGCTGCTTAATATTGGTACATCCATTAATGGTGGATGTTTCTGTTAATCATGGGCTCTTAAGATGTTTTTTACATGATTAATAATTGCTTTCATATGATCCAAGGATAGACTCTAGATATACTTCTATTTTTAATACGATACTCACATGCCCTTAAGTACAATAGCTATTGGTTGGTGACTGAGCTGAGATGAGTGATAATTCTATCCCTGCACTGCAGCTTAGTGAGAAACCACAGCCCGAAGAAACCACAAAGACGGACTTTGTCCTGAAAAAACAGCAACTTATCTACATCTGACGTGTTCTTTAACCAGAAAATTACTCACTCAACCAGAATTCAAACAGCTGACTGTGTGTTTATGTGCGTGTCCACGGCAGGCAAGTCAGTTGGAATAGTGACGACAACCCGCGTCAACCATGCGACGCCCAGTGCTGCCTACGCCCACAGTGTGGACAGAGACTGGTACTCCGACAATGAGATGCCAGCTGAAGCGCTGCAGGCCGGCTGCAAGGATATCGCTAGACAACTCTTTGAAAATATTCCCAACATTGATGTGAGTCAAAAGTTTTAAAACTGATGTATAACTTTTCATGAAGTGACGAGTCACTAGGCAGCCCTCAGAGTAACATCTGACATGACGCACATTAACTCATTGAAGTCGGACTCCTCTACTCTGGAAATGGGACCATCTGAGGAGCATGTGAATGCAGCACTTGTCTACCCCAATTACCATATTAAACTTGGACTGTAAGCTTACTGTCAATTTGTTATTTCATACTCGGTGCACATATTTGATCATTTGGTTTGTCAATTTTTATTATGCACTGCGACATTGCAGGTGATTATGGGTGGAGGAAGGAAGTACATGTTCCCTAAAAACAAGTCGGATGTAGAGTACCCTGGCGTGGCGAAACACAGCGGCACAAGAAAAGACGGAAGAGACCTGGTGCAGGAGTGGATTGACAAAACGAAGGATAAAGTAAATTTCTCTTTCTTCTTTTTGCTTCTCGTCTTTCCCTGCTTCCTCTTTTATCTTCTCCAATTACATTTACATATTTCCGAGTTCAAAGTGACTGCGGTGTTAAACATTCACACCATGCTGTACATTTGTGTTTTTGTTATAACTGTGCAGAAAGGCCATTATGTATGGAACAAGAAGCAGCTCTTATCACTAAACCCTAACAACGTGGATTACTTACTGGGTGAGTTTCTAGTCTCAGTGTCATTGAAGTGTAAATGAAGAGCCATGTGTGTGCATTCGCTGTAGGCTTATTTTCATCGTATAATATCCTTCTTCTCTTTTAACCGTGCCCTCTGTTATTCCAGGCCTATTTGAACCTGGGGATTTGCCATATGACTTGGAGAGGAACAGTGAGACTGATCCTTCGCTGACGGAGATGGTGGACGTGGCCATCAAGATCCTGAAAAAGAACCCCAGTGGATTTTACCTGCTTGTAGAAGGTGAGTTTGTAGCGCCAGGGTCACATTGGACTGTCATCTTTCTTTTTAGGATGGATACATACATGGACACACATTGTGATTGTTGGGCTGATTGTAGTTATTATATGGGTGTCATCACTGATCAGCTTGACAAAGTCTGTTGTAGTAGAGGCCAGGTAGTATGTGGAGTTTGGATTGTTTGCCTTCTACAGTTGCTACCGAACCCCCACGAGGAGCGTCAGGCTGTGAAGACAGTTTTCATAGTGGCCAAACCGTGTCAGATGATGCACTGTGGCCTACAAAGACTGTTTTTCCCTTAAGCTTACATTGTGAAAGAAGCGTCCCTAAATTAGCTGACACTTTACTTTGAGCGTCACAACCCCCATGAAATGGTTCGTTTGACTGTAATAATTGGATCCATTTGCTGTAATAAAATTAGGAAAATTTCATTTAATTTCCATTCAACTTAGCCAGGCACTAAACTGTACGTCAGCAAGCTTGGTCAGCGGAAGTCGAGCTTTTTTGGTTTAAGCTCTTCATAGGAATGAATGGAGCTCCATCTCCAACGTCAACGTCATTGCCTGAGCGTAAGTGAAACACTGTCTGACTGTCAAGATGGAGGTTATCTCAGGAAAGCCTCGAATGGATTCCTTCAAATTTAACAAAACAGCCACTTTTTGGATTTTTTCTCAGGAACTTCCTCAGGAAGGACATTTGGCATAAACATCCGCTGGGACTGATTAGATTGACCAAGCTGATTCCCAAGAAATAGTTACTGTAACTCTTCAGTGCTATATCATAGGCAACTGGATGTGTTTCAGTTTCTTGACGACGTAACTAACTCCACAAATGGATAACAGGATAAAGCATGTTAATAAATTCGCTTTAGAGGGGTTTTTTCACTTTGCACAAAGCTCGCTGTTTCCCTGTCTCCAGTCTTTATGCAGATGCAGCAAAGTACATTAATGTGCTAGTGTAGCTTATCAAGTCACTGCATTCAGCTGTTCTCTTACAAGGTCTAATGTGACTTTGGTGGTTCCACAAAAACAAGTAATACGATCAATCACTGCGTTTTTACATGCACAGCTTAGTCAGATTACAGCCATAGTTCGACTATGCTACTCAATCGGACAACTGCAATTGTCTGAGTATAGATGCCGGTGAGAAAATCTAATTATTGGGCCGAAAATCTAATTATTGGGCTGACGACGCGCCGCCATACCCTGGTACGATAGGTGGCGCTGTACCCATTTCAACTAGTGGTAATAGAGCCACCTCCGGCTGACCTCTTTACCTCACCAGCAACAACAAACTCGGCCTCTGCATTCAATAAAGGTGGCGTACGAAGAGCAAGACGAAGCAGCTTCTTTGTACATTTTGTATATGGTGTACGTGATAATAACACAACCTAGATGCACAATGGCGCTCTTGCTTGCGGTGATTTCGGAGGAAAGATTCATCGTGTTTTCCATTTCCGGCAACAACACGACTAATCGTCTCCTTCTACTTCCGGGTCACGGCCTCGGGGGGGAAATGTCGAGCCTGCGAAGAATGGAAAATCCAATCTGATGTAACGTTTACATTCACGGTAATGCCACTATCAATCGAATAATCTAGCTGTCTTAATTGGACTACAGAAATCCGATCCGATTTTAGTCAGACTAAGGTGTATACATGCATTTAAAAAATCTGATTTATAGTCAGACTAGCCCAGTAATTAGTTTTTCTTGAGTGTCATGTAAACGCACTGAATGACATCTGCTGACAGACGACAAAGAGGAAAACATGACTCTGTTTACGGTTTGCTAAAATTGTTGAGAAAGACGAGCAAAGATAAGTCTGTGTGTTTGAAGAGATAAATAAAATGAACTCCTTGGAACTTGAGTTTGTCAGCTATTGGCTCACATATTATCCATGAAAAACATCCCTAAAACCTTGTAAATTAATTACAAGGTGCAAGTTTTCTGCTGGAGTAACCAGTTCAGAAACTTGGATTTATTTATAGGTCCAGCATTTTCTCAGTTTAAAGATCTCTTGAGTCTCTTGATCATGATACACTTCCTTCCTTCAGATAGTCAAGATGTAGGCAACCTTGTGACCATATGTCTGTACAAAACATGCATATCATGTTCATATGCATCAAGTTTAAACAAAGTTGTTCCAACTTTTTTGTAAAACTTCTGAACCCAGAACAATTAAGTTATTGTTACAGAATTCATGCCTGAGAATCCATTCACACACCATTAGAAATTGATCGAAAACATTCTACCTTCACCTTCACCAAGTAGTACTTGCCGTCAACAAAGCATCCACTTTTACAGTTGTTTAAAAGGCAACTACTTTCTAAGTCCTTTAGCTTGCTACCAACTTCCCTTCACTTAATCGCCCGTTCAAAGAAAATGTGTTTTGCACCAGTTAATAAACTACAAAGAGTAAGATGCCACATTCAGTAACATTCACAGGAATAGGTATGGAAAAACATAAAAACCAGCAAACATCCAGTCAAGGACTTATGAACAGGAGACAACAATTCAATAGTACAAAAAGCGTTTATCAACTATGAAAGCTGAAAAATGTGAGTTTTTGTTATAATTTGAGAAATATGTTGATGTTTATTCAAAGCAGTCTGCTTAGGAGAGGAAAAAACAAGAGAAGTTCTGTATTGTTCTGGTCTTAACATCATCATCCTCTGTGGCACAAGTACTGTGGAATCTGTGAATGGCCAACGTCTGCACAACATTAGATAAAGTATGAACAGGAAGGTTTTTGTTGATAACCATGTGTCCTTGGCTGAATCTGTTGAAAGAAACATGGCTGCAGTCAATGGCTGTTGATAGCAAACACCTGCAGGTATAGCAGTGGATGTTCAGCCAGACTGACTGAGAATAAAGGGGCCAGTATGCTTCAAACAGAGTATCTTCGAATCATTGATCACCGTCTGAAAGAAGTAAGACGGCCCACACACTTTTAGAAGGTGGAATTGTTGGGGCTGACCTTTTTCTGGTTTCTATTATTTTTATATTTTCTGTGAGTGGTGGGAGCCAGTCAGCCTGAACATAATTTGACTGGATATATTTATGAAACTGCCCCAAGTTCAAGATGAGTCATTTAAAAACAGTATATTTAAAAGAATACTATGCAGGATTTGTTGGCTGCTGTTTGTAAACTCTCCATTCAAAGTTGGACCCTCCTCCCTGGAGAGAGAGAGAGAGAGAGAGAGCAGCAGTAGTTTTAGAGTGAGTGAATGACAAGAGGGAGCTGTGTTAGCAAAACAAAGCAGTGAGTCAGATGGTCATTACGTTCTGAAGCACAAATAAACATGCCTGAACATCGGCACGACCCTCCAGATTTTGTGTGTCCCATGTGCCTCTTTGCTCTGTCTGTGTGTATGTGTAGCTCAGCCCCGCCCTCCAGCAAACCGACACAAAGACCTGCAGAGGAGAGAATGAGAGAAAACTATGTCGCTGTGTTTTTAGTTTTGACCTCACCTTACATCCTATGCTCTCTAATTAGCTGGGGGCTACGCACCACTGCCTAAAGGTTGACGCCCAGACATCCCCAACAAAGCAAAATAATCCGAAAATACTGGCAGAGGGCAGGGTCTCTGCAGAGATAGACACTGCCACACACTTCTAGAGTGATGATTGAGAGGAACTTATTTTGTCTGGGTATATTATTTAAAAAAAAATAAAAAAAAAAAAAAAAAAAAACTTGCATGTATAGACTCAAAGTCCTTTTTAGGCCAGTCTTGTCAATAGGTAGCCACCTTGGCAATGAGAGCCAGAGCTTCACTTATGGTTGTCACCGGGACATAAAACCTGCATGTATAGAATAACCATTCAAATCTGATTAAAACACGCTAACGTTTAGTGACTTTTCCACAATAAGCTTTAAAACACAAGCTTTTTCACAGCACCAACTCAATCCAGGGTGTCGTAATTTGACGCCTTCGAGTGTAACGTCCTTGTCTAATATCTTTGAATAACCTCATTTTTATTGGTAATCCTGTGCATTAGCATGATTCTCCTTTTCTAGGTTTATTAGACGTCCATCTGCAGCAACACCATATTGGTTGAAAATGTCATGAATCTTTCACTTGTTCGCTCGCATCTGTGTAGCAAGATTATTGAACAATTGACACAAGATTAGAACATGAGAAAATTGTCTTCCACCGCACTGTCTCTAGGAGACTAAGGACTAACTGTAAATATTTGTGTCACTCTCTCAGGAGGACGCATTGACCATGGACACCACGAGGGCAAGGCCAAGCAAGCTCTACATGAAGCTGTGGAAATGGACAGAGCCATCGGCCGGGCAAATCTCTTGACCAACACCTATGATACACTGACTATAGTTACTGCTGACCATTCTCATATGTTCAACTTCGGAGGCTACACCCCCAGGGGAAACACAATATTTGGTATGTAAAGATAGTCCGGCACATCCAGTACTGTATACATATTTGCTATAACATCTGTTTCGTAGTGCTGCTGTTTTGATAATTGGTTTTAATGCTCTGCCTCAATTCACAGGTCTGGCCCCAATGTTGAGTGATGTTGACCAGAAACCCTTCACCTCAATCCTTTATGGGAATGGACCAGGTTACAAAGTTGTTAATGGAGCAAGAGAGAATGTCTCAACTATTGACTACCGTAAGTGAAATCGAGCTAGTGAGAAATCTATGGATAAATCTTATGCAGAAAGGGAGATAATACACATTTCTCCACCTGAGATACCTGTAATAATTCAACCGGTCTAGACAGATGGCCACCCCCCATTAAATCTGGTTCTGCTTGAGGTTTCTGCCTGTTAAAAGGCAGTTTTTTTTCTCTACACTATCACCAAGGGATTGCTCATAGGGGGAATGTTGAGTCTCTGTGAATAAATTACTTTAAACAGTATGGTCTAGACCTGCTCCAATTGGAAAGTGTCATGAGATACGTTTGTTGTGATTTGGCACCTTACAAATATTGATTGATTGAATAGACAATCAAGTTTTAGTTGAGCATACTAGGAGACTTTCTTGGACCAATTAAGGGGAAACTGAAACCAAAATTATAATAGGAATGAATGATTAAATGAATTTCTTTCAACATTTGTAAAGCTGAATTTTTAATATTTTAAATCTCTTTTTTTTTTTTTTTGCACTCATGTTACTTGCTAGCAGTCTCCTTCTTCCCTGCCTTTGATGGCACATTGCTGCATATCTTATGTTACTGAGTGTTACTGCTGCGTCTTGATCAGGGGAATAGTGTGAACCCATTGAAATACATGCTTGTGGGACCTTGTGCTTTTCCGTGTAATTGACAAAACGGGGAGTCTCCCAGGGAAAAATGGCTCCATACCACTACTAGAGGGCAAAAATTAACAAGGGAACATTTAACTGTTAACATTTAACAATATCTTTACATCCGTTCTCTGTGCCTTTCAGAGGAAAACAACTACCAGGCCCAGGCAGCTGTACCACTGAGCATGGAGACTCATGGAGGAGAGGATGTGGCTGTATTTGCTAAAGGTCCCATGGCTCATTTGCTACATGGGGTCCATGAGCAGAACTACATACCCCATGTAATGGCATATGCAGGCTGTATCGGCCAGAACAGGGAACACTGTTTGCAACGCAGCGGGACTGCCGGTCTGCACCCCGTCCTGTCCACCATTGCAACCCTTTTCACAGTCACCCGACTTCTGTGCTGACCTTCCTCTTGAACGTTGTCATCTGCTGTTTTAACAGTCACAGTTTGAGATTTCAATTTGTTGTTGGTTTTTTTTTTTTTTTAAATGTTCAAGTTTTACACATCATTATTTTGCTAATGGGACCACTGTTCAGGCACTGTTATGTGTTATGATGATTAACGGACACAAGTATCAGTTTGAGTCTATTTAAGGAAATATGTAAGACATTACATAATAATCAAACACCCCCGATGCACTGAAATGAAAAGATTTGTTGCAGAATTCATCACAAAATCAGAGATCTCATTTGTGATTTGCCTATTGAATAGTTCTATTAAAGGTGTTGGGACCTGTTGAGCCTCTTTGTTAAATGTAAACCTTTTCAAGTTGAATAGATTGGATTTACCAATGTTTGAATATGTTTCATTTCTTAAATGTGCAGTTAACAGAATCTACCTCACAAGCTTGAAAAAGATCTCTCATGTAATCATGGTGTGTTCAGAGGGACACATATTCGATGGACAAATTTAATGCCGAAAACCAGAGGCGACGGAATGTATGATTGACAAAAGAGTAAAAGATATATAATTCTTCTCATACATCTTGTGCATACTTGCAAAAAAGCATCGAAGAAGCCCACCTGTCATTGTTGTGTCCAATAACAGAAGTTGTAAAACCTCTTAACCAATAAAGGAAATGTGCTTGTTTCCTGATAATCTTTTCTTGAATTGACTTTGTATGATTTAATTTATTTTTCCCAAGTTTTCTTAACATTTTCATTAAAGGGTAATTCCACCAATTTTAAACACTAAAGTGTGCTTATGAATAATGGGGGGATAGTACAGCATTTTTGATAGTTGTAGTATAAGGCTGTTTTTTGTTGCTCCAGAGAAAGCTTTATGTAATCTGAAAAAATACCGCCAGTGATGTCCCTCAGCCACTGTTGCAGTATGGGTAATGTAGACAGCAGGTTTAGAAGATTAAGAAGGATGTATGTAAAAATGGCAATATGTTTAGTTCTGCTGAATACATTTTGATCGTTTATTTTGAATTGTCCATAATGAGTCCAACAGTGTTATAGGACTGCACTGCTAGACCAGTCGACTGCTTTTCAAAACTTGGCACCTACATTACTCACGATGCAACTTAACCACTGTATGACATCACTGTAGGCAATTTATCAGACTACGTGCAGCTTCTTTTTCACATATGAAGTGGTACTCCCCAAGACCTGTAAACAAACTTTAATGTGTAAAATTGGTGGAGTTACCCTTTAAAAATGTGCTTTAAGTGATAACTTTTCTGTACACAAATACTTCACGTGAGTAACCGTCGCACAAATTCATGATTCGTCACACATCTGCCCAGTTATCCTCGGTCAGTGAACATCCTTCTTTTTTAGGGTGTGACATATGTTGTATGTTGTACTTTTCCATCTGCTCTATTGTGGTGTGTGTGGAATGTGAATGGACTGGAGCCACTCATTCCTTGGCATCATGTGGTCACTGGGAAAACAGCGGAGGACTCATGCTGGCTCAAGCATGAAAAGGGGAGGTTCAGTTTAAACGGGTATGAGATGAACTCCTCGTGCTGTCACTACTAGTACATTCTAAATATCCGCACACATAATGGCTGCTGAGGACCTCGAGGGCCTCTTCATGCTTTTGTGTAATCTTGCTTTGCTGATTAAGATTTCTTCTTTGACTCCTCTTGGCAGAAAAAAATCCTTGTCCTGTAATCCTGTTTTATCTTTTCTATTCTATATTTAGAGATGACGATCAGTATCAGATTGCATGAGTATGGCATGAATATTCAAATAGGCTTTCAACCACCGACTTCCTTTTGCTTTCAAGTGTATTTGTACATGACTCTCAGTACTTCCTGAATAATAATATACCTTTCATTTTCTACAATGATAATGAAACCAGGGCAAGGCCTTCGCTGTGTCTTGAATGTATGGTACTTTTAAGTGTTCGCCTTGCAAGAGCTTTGCTATTCAGTTCATTGATGACAAGGAAATCAGCAGTTGTGATGAAGCACAATAGTTGATAAATCCCTCCTCTTTCACTCACAAGTCTTAGCTGGAAGCAAGTCAGGTCTCTAGAAACACTCGAGGTGGCCTCACCAGACGTGCAATTTTCTCAGGCAAGCCGTGATGTCAAGTGAGTTCATATCACAAAGCCATGTGTAAGGCTGCATACCAGAAACACTGTAATTTTCTATGAGATCTTGCCTTTTATCCAGTCATTATGTCCACAATGTCCACAATTAGTGTACAACTAGTTGTAGCATTTGCCTGTTGACCTCGTACGATGACGATACTTGTGGTTGTGCAAATTTCAGCTCATTTGCTACTATCTACTTTACATTGCACCCATTTGGCAAAACATACTGCTGCGTTTTAAACATTATAATAAAATTAGGAGTGTGCGTGCACATATCTAGACCGAAAAAAGGGGAGGTTCTGTGCCGAGGGAGAGCAAAACATGAAACAAAAAGACTGCTTGTATGCTACAATACTACAATTTAATGCAACAAAGTGACATTTCCATTAACAGTTAGAGATTTTCAATAATTCCAGGCAGCCATTAGTCTGATTAGACATCTCAATCACGTCCCACAAGAAAGACATCTTGTACAACCGGTTGGGAACAAAGCTACACCCATGGAAAATGGCCACAAAAATACCCACAGCATGAAACTGAGGCACCTGTACAATGTACAATAACAACTGTTACAGGCCTTGAACAACCACACAGGTGTTTTCAGTTACTGTCGGGTGATTAAAAGCCAGGTGAAGTTAGAGGTATGGTGGAAATAGGCATTGTCATCATAGACTCGACAATAAAAGTGAAATCTGCCCCGTGGGAAGCATCAGTCAAGCATAGTTTGTAGATGCCAATTCAGACAATACATTGAGTGTTTTACATTGAGAAGACGGACACATCACTCATTACTGATTGGTAAGACCAAACCAAAAAGAAACCAACACCCCCTTCCAATACAAAATCAGCTAACCCTAATTTTTTCAGGGAGAATTTATAAAAGTGAAATGGAATGACAATCCAGACTCGGCAGTGGTTTCCCTGCCAGAACTGGTTGAATTTTGTAATACATTACTGTTTGCTTAAGGTTTGCAATGAAGTTACCACAGTTCCTGTGTGTCTTTGTGTCGTATGTGTTGACACCGAGGACCATGTTGGAAATAAGTGTTACTCACTTTAACATGTTATCCCTTGGATTATGTTTTCTGTCTTCGAATCCAAAATCAATCAATCAATCAATCAATCAATTATAAGGCAACCAGTTCCTGAATAAACCACAGATATAATAAATCTCCACCCTTCACCACCCAAATTTTGTTGCCAAGAAAATGCCTGCAAAGCGTCCCAGTGTCTCACTAAAAAAAAATAATGGTGGTCTTGACGAGTGGTCTGATGCTTGGCCGTTATCTAGTCATCCAACCAACCCCTCCCTCTCTAAATGAGATAGTAGATGTCATCTGAACCACCTTTACCTGTATTGTTGAACTGTATGGCATGAAAAGCACATATTAAATGTATCACTGGTTTGCCGAAACGAACACTGCGGATATATCATTGTGGCAACTGAGCTGTGTGAGGTGGGAAAGATTTGTCAAATCATTCTGCACTTCTGTGACGGTTGTAACATCTTGCTGTATTTAGCATCGCCCAAAAGTACATTTCAAACCATACAGACAGACATGTAAATGAAACAAAATGGCGTTCTGGAACTGTGTTAAAAATACATCCAAAATCTGTGACTTTACAAATGCATTTGAAAAAGTTGGCAAAAATGTAAAGTATATATAATTTTTAGTTAAAGGGCTACAATTAGCGAACACTGTGTTATCTTTTAACCTCAATGACCTGCCAGCTACTCAGTCATTATGATCTTTTGCTGTGCAGCCATACACTGTTCAAACCCACAGACTCTATTTTCAATTCTAGGGGATAACAAATATGTCAGGCTAAAATACATAGATAAAAACATACACACAATACGGTCATATGGACTCAACAACTGATCTCCAGCTTTAAAGTGAAACTCTCGCCAAAATGCAACCTAGGCTTTATTTGTGAATGTATATGAGTCAAACCTTCATGTAAAAGCATAATTACAACGAAAGAGGCACTTTTAAGTTTACCGTAGTTTCGTTTTCGGGCAAGCTCATTTTCAATAGAGTGCAGTGGCATTTTTACGCTAGCACGCTATTTTCAAGTTGAAAAAGGAGCCTCATATAAGAAACAACAATACAATCAAAAGCCGGAAAAGTCACGTGACATCTCGCGTTGACAGTTGTTGCCGGAAGCCAGTATGCTATCGGTGACCTGAGTGACACAGACACATCACAACAGCGAAGAAGACCCAGAGGAGACACCTAAGTTGTCACAGTGTAAATCAAGATGGTTCGTGTTTGTGCTTTTCCCGGATGTGGGACGAAGATGAAAAGTAACATTCCAGAAACTTTTCACTGACTGTCGAGATGCTAAGAAAGAAGGACTACTGCTAACGTGAGTTGTTCAAAAACTCTCTTTTTAGTAAACTCTGTGTACACAAACAATGTTCGCAATGCTACGAGCAAGGTTTCATGTTGTGTCGAGACTTCTTAGTGTTCTAAAAATAGCGATTTTGATGCTATCGTAAAAGTGCCCCTGCTCCCAAAAAACCCGAAAACGAAACTACGGTTAATCTTAAAAGTGCCTCTTTCGTCGTAATTATGCTTTTACACGAAGGTTTGACTGATATACATTCACAAATAAAGCCTAGGTTGCTTTTTGGCGAGAGTTTCACTTTAAAGCTAACTTTGGTGGAAGATGAAAGTAATCTCTACACTGTCACATACTAGCATGATCTCTATCCTTGCTATTTTTTCTTTTAATCAAGATTTAAAAGTTGCTTGGCTATCAAATGTATCTTATATAATGCCCTCCGTCATGCTTCTTGGCAGTTATTCATCAGAGCCTCAGTTACAGCTTTCATTGTGAGCCTGGATGTAATAGAAAAAAAAACTGTAGCCGCTCTGCTGTAGATACAGATCTTGATTCAACCCTGAAAAGTTCTGACTGTGTCATGAAAGCGTCACTCGCACTGACACCACTGACATCAATTCGCTCATCAAACACATCACCTCAACCTCTCCGAGCAGCGTGCTGTGACAGCTCGATGCTTTTCATTTCACCCCCTCTTGCTCTCCTATCTCTCTCCCTGAATTTGATTTGGCCAATTTTTACTTTGAGTGATGATGTTTTGTATCAATCAATCTCTCTGACGCTGGATCAGGGACCGTCTCTTCAATCCATGTCATGATCTCCAGCCCTTTGATTCACTGTGGGTATGGTTAAATAATGGAGGGGAAAAAAGGAGCGTGTTGGGATTCGGAGCCTCAGACAGATCAAACTAAGAAAGCAAGGCAAGGCTGACAGCTCCAGGCTGCTGTATAAAAGGAGCAGTGAGGCTGCAAGAAGATGCTAATTCTCCCCTTTTCAAAGCAGAGATCCTTCTCCGGGCAAAAACGGAGTCAATGACCCTCCTCCTTTTGGTAATCTAGTTCAGCTGAATGCAGTTAATGAAACCCACAATGATCCACAACCTGATTTAATCATGAATGTAAAGATTAATGTTTATTTCTTAGTATATCACAGGAATATAAAACTCATACTTATTTTTGATGTATTTTGATCAAATGTTTTATATTTCACTGTTCCTTTTGCTTAAACTCTGGATGCAATGCTGAATACGTCTGCCATTCCCTCTGCACATTTCTGGATCTGCTCATAATCTCCTAGTCTCTTATTGTTTCCTCCTGGGAAGAGGTGAACAGGTCCTAATCTCCTTTCTCTACACCCTCCAGCTCCCATCAGCCCTCTCAGGGCATCCAGCATGAGGTCTAATCCCTTGGAAGCTAATGAGGGCAGAAAGATTTAGGCCTGGGCTCTGACTTCTGCACATATTTCCATTTGGTTTCTCCAATTCTCCTCCATACAGCCTCACTGTCAGGAATAAAATGGCCTAAAATGCCCCGCAGAATGTGCAGGGACTGAAAACTGGGAAATGAGAGTGAGACCAGCCATAGTGGTCAATTTTATGGAAGGAAAATTTGCAGTAAAATCATGGAGATGTGCCCAGCAAACTTTAATTTGAATTACATTACACCAAGCTCTTTACATTACACAAAAGATGCCACATTACCTATACCTTATCACAAAACAAAAGTGTTTTTTCAGTCCTTCAAATGCAATGTAGTGTAATGATAAAAAAGACATACATTGGTGTTTTATGTTGGCTAGTCACTCTGTTCCTGTGGACTTCAATGAAACAAAGGGGTGTCAGCTGTGTGTCTGCCAAAACTCCTTTCTCACTCATCTCACTGACATTGATGGCAATGGCTAAGGTGCAACTACGGTGGCTGATAAGATAACACAAGACAATACAACATACAATGTAGATGATTAGTAGCAGTCAATAAAAACGTATCACTGTCTTACCAATGTTACCACACAACTGCAATACTCACAAACAGGATTTCTGGTAAGATATCAAAGCCGAAACTTTTATCTTTCACTGTAACGATTGCAAGTTAAACAGTAGGAATGTGGTGTAGCCTACCAGGGATGTGACTGTTTGGACATTGTAGCTAGATGACATCACGTTGTATGTACCAAAATTGATTCTAGCCAGAGTTCCCTGCATTGGCACCCCTGCTCTGCAAATGTGATGTCGCCATTCAGACGACTGAGAAAACTGTGTTTTTTCATGCAGGACTACGGTTAGTCTGAAAGTGTCCCAATCAGCTCATTTAGATTTCTGTGCAGTCAGCCAGAATAGTTAATCCGGTTTGATTTCTGTATTTACTTTCAGTTGTTTTGTTCTGTGTTTACTTCACACTTCAAAGACGACTCAGCTAGCTTAACAGAGCCTGCAGCCGCACTTGAAGGCATCAACCGACTGGTACCAGAAGAATCTGACTGTTTGTTATGGGAAATACAATACGCTGAGATTCTCTGAGATTCTAAGACTGTTGTATTTTGAGTGATTTAAGATCCATATGGCATTGACAACTTATTTTTTCATTTAGATATGACCGATGTTTTATGTTTTACAGAAGTAGCCACTAAATATCTAATAGCCGTTAACAACAGACAACAGAAGCAGAAGCACTGGATCAAGACAGGTTTGAACAGAAGCCTTGTAGCTGCATTTTGTACGAGGGCAAGTGCAAGATTTTTCTTCAGCTTTGCTTTGAATATATCAAATTGTAGTACTCTAAACGATATGATATAAAAGCATTACTTTCTCAAAATCAGTGAAAAACAGGAAAATACACTGCTAAGAGAAGCTTCTTAATTGGAGGAAACATGATTACAACTCGAGGATGGAATTTTGGGGACCAAAGACAACAATTTCTGATTTATTCCTCAAAGCTAGGGAAAGTTTTGCAACATTGAACAACTGACTTATAAGAAACAAATTAGAGACTTATAGAATGATAGTGAAAGTGTTTGCAGATATTTCCTTGTGGAGGCCTGTATGCAGAGAAAAAATGAGGGATGAGGATGGTGCCTTGGGAAACACCACAAATCAAAACAAAGGGTTTACCGAAGAAGGAGTAGCCCCAATAACAACTGAAACAAGGCAGTGTCCTTGATGTCGTCCCAATTGTTTCTGAAATTTAAGTCAAATTGTAGGTGGCTGTTTTTGTGCCATAAGGTCATTGGTATTAGGTGAATACCGATGTGGCTAAGTGTGTTAAAACTGTGCACTGACGATCTGGTCTTGCAGGAGTGATTTGCAGGAGTCAGCACCAAACCCATGCAGCCGAAAGAGGAGTAAGAACAACAGGAAGTGCAAAGATTAAAGTGAAATTCCTGTTGGGCCAAACATGCCAAGATGTTATTCTGATTGAGAACACAGAGTGTTCAGGTCAAAGCAGATGAAAGTGAAACCATTTAGAAAAAAACAGAGCTTGACAGTGTTTCTTCAAGTCTGTTTCTATTTGCTAGGCGACGTCTTGCGTATTTTTCCAAAAGCAGATGAGAAAGCCTCCATCAGATGTCCAGATGGCGAAACATCTACAAACCAGCCAAATGTTATCCAGTGGTCCTATTCTCAGACTGTGAGTGGTAACATTATAAGAAGAGTTTTCAAAGTCGTTCTTCAGAATCACCTGAATACTTGAGAAGTTTGCCGCATTCATAAAGAAAGACTGGTTTAAGTGAACAAGAAAAAACATTTGCCTGGAGTTTATCCTTATTTATCCTAAATATAAAAGTACAAGAGAGTAAGAAGGACTACGTTTCTATATAAGCCATTAGTGACAATGTGTGACTCTATACTTTTGTGATTGAAGTTGCAAAGGGAACACTATGTATTGATGGTGCCATAAATAATGTGCCATAGATATTCTTCAAAGTATAGCATACTGTAAATCCCTCACTGATACCATAGGGTTACTGGTTAAACATGAAGACAATAAGTCGGCTATTTCTGATATAAGATTACCACTTCGCTGCCAGAATGTTTAAAAAAAAGCATGAAAGCTAGGTTTAGAGTTTCAGCTATAATGTACTGAGTTGCTTTAACGTGGTTACAAATATGATAGAAGCATATATAAATGCAGAAAAACAGTCTTCAAATCCTTTCTTACTTGGAGACAACCACAGAACATTGCTTTTATTTGTGCCTCTCTCCACTTTTCAAACCAATTCAACCGTCTTGACAGTGACTTATAATTACATCATTCTATTGGAAATCTACTTCTGCACAGGTTTACTGGAAAGAGGTATCAGATAACGAACATTCTGTAAAGATTACACAATATTGCTTTTCCTCATTCAGCCAGTACACATTGCATCACTGTTTCAGCAGTATGCGTATTTTACGACAGGCAAACACAAAACAGGCAGATGAGGCTGCACAGTAAGCAATACGCTGGAAGAGGGAGGGAGGCAACAGACACGAGACGATGACTTCAGGGTGTATCAGGCAGTGTACAAGAAATCTTCACTACTCCCAAAGAACAATTTGTGTGTAACAAGACCAGTGTAACACGACCACCTGAGACGTGTCGTGCTCCCATGTCTAATCAAAAGCAAATGTTCAAAAGTAACCTTGGAGGAGCTAACAGAGACCTTTTCCAACCTCTCAACTACATCTGAATAGTAAAAAAAAGATTTATTCTTCTTATTACTTATTTTTAGGTCATGACATATTTCCAAAACTCAACCGACAACAGTTCAAATTGAGCTGTTTGGTTTGCATGCTACAGCTCTGCGCCGGCTTTCTCTCTCCATTTCCTGAGAGCAGAGCTTTGAATGAAGGAGAGCTGATCTCTTTTGTAGTCTCCTGGCTCCCACACATTCCCTCTGCCCTCTCCTTTTGGCCCTCCCTAACCTC
>OMLP01015739.1:0-23606 GCA_900302685.1 Spondyliosoma cantharus | reverse complement strand
GGACCTGAACACTTGCCCCTCCACAGGTCATCATCAGTATTCACCTGCACACAGTCGCCTCTGTGAGCCCGCGGATGATTGTTAATCCCACATCTCCCTCCTCCCTCATGCAGGGAACCCCCGTGCAGGAGCTGATCTTTCATCCTTTATAAGCACAAGAGCAGGCTCCTGTTGGCAGCTCATGTCAATCTGACAATCCACTGATGGCAACTTTATGATGTCTCAGCAGGAAACCTCTGAGCTTTCTGAACTTCACACGGAGACAACGTTCTATAAGCCAAATGGGACGTGCTAGGATCAGGGCCAACTATAAATGTTAATACAGCTAGATCGATCGCCCTGTTTGTTTAGAGTCCTCAGTGAAGGCTGTTCTAGGGAGGTGATGAGATGTACTGTATTACAGCAAATGAATTGGTCCTAGTTTGCCCTTAACAAGGCTATTAAAGCTCTGGGAACACTGATGTGACTTTCATTGTTTTCTTGTCCTTGTTCGTGTCTCCACAAGTGTGGACTCTGGCCCCTGTGAGATAATGGACATGTTTCATTAGAGTGTGGTGGATGAGGTTCTCTGTGGCTCTTACTGCGGGCACCAGAAGGCATGCAGACCTCCAACCTTTCTTCTATGGTGGCTGAAATGAGTGACAGCTGGTACTTCTCTGTAGTCTGGCAGTGCAGCGTTCAATCCTCAACACTGTACTCGCATATAAACTCGCAGTTATTGCACAAATGTGGAAAGTCTTAAATGAGTCTGAGCATGATTCCACATTACGAGCATAGCAGGTTTCTGGTCAGATTGGTTCTGTATGTGGTAATTTCTGCCATATAACATTTTTACTATCTCAATTTGCAATATAATTCCAATTTAAAAAACAGTGGAGGGGCAATAGATTTTGTTGAGAACTGAGTCATTACTGCTCAACTTGCTGTTTCCAAATATACGTGATCTTTTTCTCCCTGTTCTCCACAGACATAAGACATGCTGCAGAAACCTAAAGCCCTAATTAAATGAGGAGCAAGACTTGGAAGTAAAAGCATCTGCAGAACTTTAACAAACTACTGCCATCTTAGGGGGGAATGACAGCACTGCAACAGGAAACAGCTGAATCCATGGCTTGTACAGCAGATGCTGACAAAAATCTTTGCTATGGAATAAAGAGTTATCAGGCTTAAAAATGTATTGTAATACAATGTAATTCTAATGTAGAAGCTTATTCATTTACAAATATCCCAGTAATTTATTGGGGAAACCGTTAACACAAACAGGCTTTGTATTCAACATAAATATTAGTTACATACATTATGGTTTGGATTTCCTTTTCGTTACTTCACAAGAAATGAAACTGAAAAAGGCCATATATATACATTAAATTTGAATATCAAATCAAAATGAATCTTTTTAGTAGTTTAAACAAAATTTCTGTCAAATGTATATTTTCTTCCTCAAACACAAAAGGCAAAGTGTTGCTTCACAACGTTTGCAGGTGTGAGTTACACAGTACTGAAGTCCAACATCTCTCATTGTAGAAAGTGTAATAGCAGCTCTTTTTTTGGCAAAAGTGGTAATGGGGAACAAAAACAACTATAAACACACACAATAAGGCTCGTGTTAGAATACAATCAACTGTGCTCTACCATATACATGCAGGCTATTAAAGATACTTTTTCCACCCTCAATAATTCCATTCTACATAAATGGGAACAAAAAGTGTTAGGGTCAAGGGGTTTTGGAAGTAGCTGAGCACTGTTTCACACTAATTTCTCTTCACTAGTGGACTTACTAAGAGAAACAAACACTGTTTCACAGCTGCTACAGAATATATAAGTTGTACAAAATCTTCACAAACTGTTACAAAAAACTTCACATTTAGTGAGTTTGTCTTTTAATTATAAAGTACCAGTGGAGCTACTCCCTCTTGAATCAAACCCCCAACCAAAATACATAAGACATCAAAACCACTATTAATCTTTAGTACTGCTATTCTCAGTATAGAGCCAAACAACTGAAACCAAGATTTCAAAGGGCCCCTTGAAATGAAGTTGGAAAAGGCAGATCTTGTGAATGCCACAAACATGTTTGAAATGTAGTTGCACTTAATTTCTAGCTTCAGAATACTTTTTTTTAAACTTAGCTTTTGACTCATTTTCTAAGAAAACCTTCCATCCATTGATATTTCATTGAACTCTACAATGCTTACTCCCTTTTGCACCTGTTCAAGAATAAAGAATACAAAAAAGCCACTCAAGGCAAACAGAAATTATCATTTTTTACTGCAAAAGGTGCAGACATGGGTTTTCAATACTTTACAGGTCCAGTCTAAGAACAAACTCGGAACCTTTTGATTACAAGCCTGCTCTTCTAAACTCGTTTTCTTTAAAATGTTTGTCTTTACACACACAGAAACACAAAGACCTCTACAGCCAGGCAAAAACTTGAACATCAGGTCACACTATCTGTCTGACTTGTCTTTTTTGCATGATATACTGGACGGAGTGGAAAGTGTTTCACAAAGCTCTGCATCACAAGGCCCTTTAACTTAAAGTCGTCCCTTGTGAAGGGGAGACCATCTAAAATACTGCTTTCAATCTTCCCTATATACTCCTGCCACAGCACGGCTGAGGAGTGAGATGAAGTGTGGGAACAGTGATTGAGGCTCCTCTGCATTAATGTCACATTGTCATTCTGATCAGCTCCATGTCCATAGTGCTGACTCGGGCTATTGTCATTTGACATGACGTCGTCGCCCTGATCAATTCCACACTCACTTTGCTGACTCATGCTATCACCATCTGACAATGTGTTGTGTTGATCTCCATGTCCGCTATGCTGTCGCGTGCAATCACTGGGTGCTGTGATGTTGATGGCTTTGACATCAGTTTTAAAAGGCCTTCTCACGGTCCTGCCGGGTGTCGAGCATGCCTTGCTGTTCGTCACGCTCTCCACTGGAGCAAAGCTGTTGTGGGCCAGTTGACTGAGTGGCACCATATCTTCAGACACTGTTCTGACAATGTTAGCGCTCCACAAGTCTCCAGCCCCTCGTCTGTGTGTGTTTGAGGAGAGGTCTTTGGTAAGGTCAACGAGGATACAGTCAGAGTCTTTTTCACTACTTTCTGCATCCATCTCTTCTTCAGAGACATCCTGCTCCAGGCACTCTGCCTCTGAGGCTTCTTCGCATGACATCCTGGATCCTCTTACAGGAGACTCAAATACCACCCCTTTGGGAGTAAGAGGTCGGAAATGTCTGCGCCGAAGGCTGCTATACTCTGATGAGCTGAGCTGGCTCTCAGGCTGTCTCAACATGTAGTGTCGGACTGACTCAGGAACTAGGATTTCATGCCGCTTTCTGCTGGGCACTAAGGCAGCGAGGCTTCCAGGTAAATAGTTTCCTACAATGGGCACAATGGAGGTAGGTTTAAGGGCGGAGACAAAATCCTCCATCTCTTGGTAAGAGGAGTGGTCGGAATATGGCACTACATGAACACTGGGGTGAAAGGAGACCAAGGGCCTGCTGGTGGGCAAGATGGCCAAAGTGGGTCGGTCTCTGTTCCACTGGTGGACAGCAGCGGAGCAGATCGCCGACTGCTCCACGACTCGGATACGACCGGCTCCTGGGTCAGTGGTGAAGACGTCAGGTAGCTCAAGAGCTCTGAGGGTCTGCATCCTCTCAAAACTCACCTCGATCCAGGTTTTAAACTCCATGGCCAGCTCCAACAGCAGGGACTCTTTACCCAGTTTATACAGGCCTGCAAGGCAGCATAAGAGAGTATGACAATCTGCGTCTCAGCTGTTCATGTGTGACACCTGGCACATGTAGAACAGGTGTGTGATGACAGATAGATGAGTCAAACAGTGTTTTCCATGTGCACCAGCTGTTAGCTAGAGATTCAAACATTTCCAGCTGACTGCTTTACTACCATTTTAAGACACATCACCATCACTTTTTAGATGTTGGTCATGTTTAACCAAACCTATGATCTGCATGAAAGATTTTAGTCATCGCTATTAGAAACAAGCTGAGCTAATGTTAACCACAGCTCAGTTTTAATTACTGAAAGGAGGAGACCTTTGTGGATAATTTGCCTCCTGGTAAAAAGCTTGTCAACAATGGACACTTAAACTGAGCTAACATTAACAGCAGCTTGGTTTGTGGCCTGTTTTAATCATCAGGGCCTGTTTGCGATAAGTAAATGAGGTAAACCTCCCGAACAATCAACACTAAAGAATCTTAATCTAAAGTTAAAAATGGCAATGGTGGCCATTTAACAATGAAGAAAACAACTCCCACGATCCCATGCAACTCCAGTATTATTTTCACCAATATGGCACTGTATGCACTAGTGGAAAACACTGGTCAAAGAGAGAGAACGTGAGAGCAAAGAAAGAGCCACGATGAAACAAAAAATAACATCACATACTTCATATAGGTTTTCAGATGTAAAGAGAGCTGGTATTTATAATTTTTGATAATAGAACATATTTACACTTACGGCTTAAATAAGGAGAAAGTATATAAACACATTCAGAATGGTCTATGTAATATTACCTATGACAATGTTGTGGTTGGGGTGGCTGCGGATGATCTCTTTGATCTGTTGAGTGGCTCTCTGTCTGGAGGGGAGGATGCGGTTGGGATCACAGTTGGTGTTGTCCAGGTACAGGACATCTATAGTGGTGTTTGTCCTAAGGCATGGCTCACGCAACATAGAGGGAATGTATCTAAAGTCACCTGAAATGAAGAATGTGTGACTGTTACTTGATTTTGAAATCAACATACTACCTGTGCATATTTGATACCAAATATTATGCTTGAAAGCAAAAAAGGAGCAAAAAACAGAAACCATAGCTTAAAAAATATTCCCTACATCTGACAAGCAAAAGATGAAATGTTTTATGAGTGCATTCGGACACTGACCAGTGTAGAGAATAGAGCCAAAGTAGGCTTCAAAGAGAAACATGACAGCCCCTGGACAGTGGTTTGCATCTATCAGTGTGACTGTCAGCCCCTCTTTGCCAATGTCATCCAGTGGCAGCAGGTACGGATCACCCACCTCTAATGGATGAATCCACTGTTCTTTCACCTGAGTAGAAACAAAATGACCAGCAGAAAATGATCTACTGAAAATACAGAAAAGGTTGACAGAACTATTACAGACTATTGGAAACTTTGCCAAAGAACACTGAACTTGATTGGTGGCTCTGGATAACAGACTGAACAAAAATATACATGTAACACTTTTGCTCCCAAGTGAAAGATCCAAGACTGAGACAGCTCACTGTGATAAGAAAATCCAATTACATGAACCTGCTATGGTAATCACTCATAAAGTAAGCATTCCAACTGCATCCCCCTGTCAGGTAGATGAAATTCTTACTAAACGAAATGTGCTCACTAACATAGATTTTGATAAGTTGTGTGTTTGTGTGCACAAAAAACTGAGATGTTTTACATCTAGTAATGAAAAATAGGAGCAAAAGTGTTCAAATGTGCATCACTTCTTATTTCCCCGTCATTTTCACAGACAGATTCTTGACTAGAGTATATTGCAGATTTCTGATTATGTAATGTTTAATTCACATACCAGTTTGAGGATTGTCATGACAAACAGATTGACACAGTAAAAGGAGACTGAAAGTCATTCTTGGAAAATTACAATTTAGACAATATTGATCTAACTTTAACACAGAAGTCATTGTGTTTATCAGGTCAGCACCTCAGTTTATATGAAGCAGGCCACATGTGTAACCAACTGCTCTAATTATCCCAACACAGCACACATCCACATCAATCTGTCCATCTGTTGCGCTACAGTTACGGTCCATTCATGGGTGTTTGCTGTGACTCCCCTCACCTGCAGCTTGAGTCTGAGCAGGGTGGCAGTGGTCGGTGAGCAGTAGATGGGCCGGTTGCTCCAGGTGGAGGTCAAGCCCACCGTGTGGTCGGAGTGCATGTGGGACAGGAAGAACAACCGTGTGCCTGGACACTTCCGTAGCTGCCAGAAGTCCACTGCCAGCGGGGTGTGCGGGATGACTTTCCCTGACATGGTGTTTGGTTTCAGCAGGTCAGCAGATGAGCAGGTAACTCAGGAGGATCGACTGTCGCCAGACTGAAAATGTGACGTTTTTACTTCACTGCTACTAACTTGTTATTGTGCAACTCATACACAGACCCACTACAGTAACCGCCGTGGAGATGAGTAGTTAACTTGTTGTTGTTTCGGTGCATATAGCACGGAAAAAAAAATACTGTCGCAGTTTAAGCAGCGGTGGCAATAACAACAGAAGACACCCCAGCGGTAGCTAGCTAACGTTACAGTAACGTTAACTCCAGAAGCTGAACACTGTGTAGCTAGCTGCAGTTAGCATTATTCGGCTACATACTTGGACTGTGTTGTTTCGCTACGACATTATTTTGCCTTCCGAACTATCTCCTATCCAACCGTCGGTATTTCAGCCAGCTGGCCATTGTTTCACTCCAATACCACTGACAGTTTCTGGACCCCGCCACTTCTGTTTTCAATTTAGCACTCAGCGCCTCTTCTTCTTCTTCTCCTCCTCCTCCTTCTTTTCTTTCGTCGTCTTCTCTGGATTTGTACTGTGGCTTGACACCATGTTGTTGTCACACTGCCGCCCAGAGGCCGCACCACATGAGAGCACGTTTACTGCCAGGAAAATACAAATGAGACAAAGACTGACCAAATGAATGGATAAAATTAGAATAAAAAGAACAAGAGATTCAAACATTTGACTTACCTAAAATGTTGACTCTCGCTAAATCAAAATAATGATTTACAAACTGAGATATTAAGTCGGAATTGCATAAAAAACGTATGATAAAAATGTTGCTAAAAATGCTTATTAACCAATATTTTGTCACACAATCAGTATATTAAAAATAAATGAATACGATTCTTAACTATTGAGCCTTTGAACCTGGAAGAAATACATTAATTTAAAACCTTGCTTAGTTTTAGTTTAGTTTTGGAATGCCTCTTTAGGCTTTAAAGACAGCAGCCCCACCAATGTCTCGACAAGATTAAAAGGAACAAAATGAAACATGCAACATCATGAAACAGTGGACAGAAAAATCTCCTATCACTTGAGGACCACCTTTTCCAGAAAAAGGTGATATGACATACAATAATCTAATTAGATAAACATTCACAGATTAGATCTTAATTTATCTAGTCCCGAGTTCAGAAAGAATTTTAGTTTGTGTGGGGCATCTTGATTACAAACTACAGTATCTCCCCGCAATCAACTGGATTGTGTTCTCTTCTCCAGAAGATGGCGCCAAGAGAGAGGAAACAGATGAGAGGATCAGAATTTTTCAGAAGAGAAATTGAGTTTACAGGACATTTATTGGAAAGCTGCACATGATATTCTGAAAAGAGAGAGATTATTGTTTGTCCAATAAATTCCTTAAAATTTAAATATATCATGTTCAATTTAATTCACACTATGAGTAGTTTTTTAAAAATCGGTAATAAACTTTGTAAAGGGATACATTTTTTTTATTGTTGTCTTTTTCACATTTTTGTAAGTTTATTTTCTTCGCTTATAGAAATAAACATGAAGCAGAACAATGTATGACATAGTGATTATCTGATTGTGATACTGGATGAAAGATTGCTCCCTCTCTTGATGCTTTTATGTAATCATGTATGTAATTATCCGAAACATCATCACATCCATCTAAATGAAATATTTGTAAATTATATATTTTTTAATATACTAAAGGGGGAGGGGCACTACTAAATGGGGGTGTTGCTATGGTGACAACAACCCATTGTGTCCTCTCCTCCCCCTACGTTTGCACGCTGCTCACTCTTCAGGATTACCTGGCATTGCTGCATATTCCTGCGTTATCACGCAACGTGCGTCCTCTCCTCGTACCCAGAAGCACATTCATCATACCCTGCTTTACAGTTAATTATCTATCTTCCTGCCACACACACCCACACCCCTGTGGAAACCTTATGCTGTAGATGAAGTACATTGCGCTGGTGATTAACTGAACAGGAGTGGGTTGAGCTTACTCTGGGAAATTAGTGGAGCCCCTGTTACTATTCGCATCTCATGCTTAGTGATAAGTAGCACAGCTGGATGCCCTTTGCATTACTGTACACAGTACAAGAGACAGGTTGGCATGTAGTTAATTATTGAATCCTACTTTTACCATCAGATATGTTGGTTTATGGTTTACGAATAGTGAAAACCCTCATACCCGGCACATACAGTAAAACACATCTGCATCAGAGCAGACTTGGTTATGTGAAGGATTTAAAGATGATTCCATTAAACAGAGATTCACCCAGGGAGAAAACATGTTTACCACATATGTAACACATATTTTGTATCCATTATGAACAAGCAACAATTCAACACTTCCTCAGATGGTTGTATATCCTCATTAATCAGCACATGATCTATTTTTACCAGTACCTGAAGTTGCACTAATTTATCCTCCAGAGTGACAGGAATATAAGCACTGTGATAAGAATAAGAACAGCAACACTGTTTACATGTGTCAAGCGAAAAGGTTTCTGAGGTCAAGAGGATGAGTCGTCTCCTCTGTCATGTTTTTCTGCAGAGAAAAACAAAAGCGCTGTCAGACAGCAGCAGTGATGCTATGAAGGCAGATGGCTGCACCGTCTGTGATCTGCCAGTGTTGTTATTAAAAGCAATGCTTTAAATCCTCCACATACACTTTCACTGACCTCGGTATGTAACCTATTCATTTATTTTCTTCTGTGTGACAAAAGAAAACTTTTGAGATTAGTTTGGGTATATTTTATGGATGTTCTAAGCACTGCTATATTGTCGGAGATTATCTGAGGGTTTCTCTGGCTTCTCTTATCATCACTACTTATTGATCCACTTGAGTAATGAGCGATGTGAGTTATCTGCATAGCCTTCATTCATCTGAGTCAACACATTTGTAGTCAGAGGCCGTGGCAGCTTTATTTCGTACATCCCCTCGAGGATGATGCAGTGCTGCTGTACACACACTGCTGCAGAGATATTTATGGACATGTGTGAGAAGTCAAAGATGTCCCTCGGGGGCTAAGAGCAAGTCGACGGCTTAAACGGACTGGTGAGAACGCATATTTTCATTTTGGCATACACTCTCACTTATTCCACATGTCTTTCTCTGTTTATCCCTCTGTCACACTCTTGCTTTCTCTGCTCTCTCTCTCTCTTTTCAGATGCGTCTATGTTTCATTTTCTTGGCTTGATCCCCTCACACTCTGTCATCCTCAATAAGGATTTCCTGATGTCTCCTTTTGTGCTCTTACTGTTTGTTATTTTGACACGCTGGCACAAACACTCACAACACAGCAGACTGTCTCTTTACAGCCAGTCTTGGTGACCACCCTCTTGCCATTTCAGGCCAAGCTTTAAGCCATGACGCACCACAATATAGTGTGGGTTACCAGAGCCACTTGATTCCCTCACTCATCTGACTTGATTAGCTCAGTTCATTAGTCTTTCAGGAGTGGGCTGTGTGGTGTGGCGCGCAGTCAGCCTGCTGAAGATCCCCCACACCCAGCAAAGGGTGCAGTTTTAGGGGCTGCATTATGCAAAGGAATATGCTCATAGCTTGCAGTCACGGCACCGCAGCATACCAGGAATAAAGATGACTCTAATTGTCTTCCTGTAGGGCTCCAAGTCTTTTTGAATTTCTCTTGGTGCAGGCATGGAGGACTGAAAGCTCTTACAGGCGTTGCCATCCTAATGAGCATCGTAAAAACTGAACAGGGCTGAGACAGTCATTAATTCTCTAGATCTATGGGAGGGAAGCAGAGCCCTGGTCAATTTATCAACCATAGTTAATCTATGATCAGTCCTTAATCAAAACAGATGTAACTTGTGCTCCTAAAGGGGCAAGTAGACATATTGTTCCTCAGTCTTTCAGAAAGAATAACAATATGAACTATGTGAAAACTGTACAAGAAACACAAAACCTGTTATACTTTTTTCGCTTTATTGATTGGTGGTGTCTGCTTAAATCTTAACAAAAACCAAAAATATTGAATTGTGCGCTGCCTCACACACACTGGAGTCAATGCTCAAGAGTGTTTGAAGGTTAGGGTGTATGCTGCAAAAAAGTAAAGCTAAAATACAAGATATAAACACTGAATTTGAGGGGAAATTGAGTTGACTAATTATCTGACGTGCCTGATGATGGTGGTGTTGGCCGCAGACTTCAACAATAGAGCTCTCTTGATGTCTGGTGTGCAGCCCCCTTCATGAGCAAAGGGGGGCTGCACACACAACCCTGTGGGGCTCTGGTGTTAAGCAATATCGTAGACGAGGTGTGACTGCCAATATGTACTCTCTGGAGTCTGCTTGTGAGGAAGTCCAATATCTACTTGCAAAGTGTGTTACTCAAGCCAAGAGTGTTAAGTTTTCCAATCATGGGTGAGATTGTATTGAATGCTGAGATAGGATGTTGTTTTTGATGGGCTGGTGAACCAGTTTCACTTAGTTTTAGTTGATTCTACAATCAGGGATAGAAATGATCAAATAACTTTCAAGACAAAACAAGACAATTCATCTCATAACTCTAAATCAAAAAATTCAAGACCAGGCAAGCACAGAACTTTTTGCAGTGTATAAAGCACGCACTGTTTACAATAATGACACTGTAAATATGTTTCTTGTGCTGTACTGAATTAGTGTAATGTTGCGTGCAATGCTGTACTCCATTTTTACTCTGGCACAGTCATAACTAATAATCCTGCCCTTAGAAGCAGGTAAAAGCTGTGAAAGACAGATTTTTGTTTGTTGAGCACTGAGATGTTTTGCCTTTTTGCTGAAGCAGACAGATTTATTTGTTACATAGAGCTGCTGTTGTTGATCGTCACATGATGGCAAGTTGACAGCTCCTCACAAATGTGCTGTCAACAGCAGCAGGAGCATACAGCTATGTATCATTTCTTCTTCCACATGAGGGAAGAGTAATGTGATCATCCAGTGATCAGATTTATATACATTCACCACCGTGATGACAGACTTTCAATTGCTTTCATGTCAGCTTTGTTGACTCCCTTCTCATGTGGATCAAGATTTCACAGAAGCAGTTTTGCATTTATATGAAATTGCCCCATAGATATTGCGTTGAAAGAGGACTAAGAGCCTTTCCAAAACTCTTTTCTCTTTACAACAAAGAACTAATATTGTAGGTGCATTACAGAAATGGACCAGAGGTTGGATGATGTTCAGAAAATATGTGAGTCTGCAGAAAAAGCATCATTCTGTTGGAAGAATAACACTCCCACTCAGTCGTTAAAAAAAAAAAAATTGGCTCTCAAGTAGTTTCAAGTCTGCCGGCTACGGGCTCAAGTGAAAGTGCAATATGGGTGGTCAAGAAAAAAGGCTATGTTAGAGCAAAGCATGAATCCCACTACGCTTATGGCTAGTCTTTATATGAGGTGGTTATGTCAGAGAAAATCAATGTCTGAAAGTTCAAGGACCACTGTGAGTTTATGTAATTCCAATCTGAGAAATACAACCACTGTCATCTTGCTTTTACTCTGAACAGATGTCACAGATCTAAAGAAGAGGTTGTTCGTGCCAATGGTACTCTGCACTAAACCATAATAAAAGACGCAATGAATAATTGATCATAAAGGCCCCAAAGAAACTATACTTACCAGGCTGCAATATGCTTTTGTGTATCAATGTGCATGACAAATGATGCGTTTACTCTTGATTTAGCAAAGTGCCCCACATAATGGAACAGCATCGCAAAGATGTGCATTTACTGCAGAGGAACTGTTTCCAGACACTGGTGTCGAGATTGTGGGAAAACTTAACCGAGGCTGCCTCTCTCCTCATTTCACACATTCCCTGTAATGTTGCCCAATGAGAATAGGTGGGAGAAATATTCAGTTTTTATTGTGGGAGACTGCGGAGGTGTGTTTTTTTGTTTGGTGTGTTGCCGACAGCAACCCTGGAGGGGTTTTGACACCGAGCAACTGCAGGAAAAAATGGGGGTAACCTTGTTTAGGCCCATTACAGTTCGGCAGGGAAAGTTGACAAACGTCAGAATAACAATTTGCCCCGCCACTAATGAGGCAGCAAAGGCACACGCACACACACGCACACGCACACAAACACACACACCGCAGGCCTAAAGCCCAGTCTGACTGTATTAAGTTGATGATGTAAGTGTCCCCTGTGACTGTACAGTTTATTATCAGCAGGTTGGTGAAAATGCAGATATCAGTCAGTCTGTGCAAGGCTGTAGGTAACTCCTTATTAGTTGTCTTATTATTAACAATATGTGTCAATTCTAGATGTACCTGCAACCGCAGATTGATTTGTTTCAAATGAAATGGTAGCTGTAGTCACACGGGAGAGCAAGACAATCAATACGTTTCTGCAGTATTCATTTACATAAATAATACCCATATAATACATTCATTTATAATCAATAAAAGGACATCTTGCTGCTGCAATGTGCGGTGAAGTCACAGGATGTTTAATTCTCCAGAGATTCACCACCTTTAAGTCGAAATGTCCAGCCACTGCCCCGGCGATCAGCGTGACCTTTGCCTGCAGGGTTTTGCAATCACTTAAAAAGCAAAGTTAAGTCGGTAGATATCAAATATGAGATCAGTACCACTCACTTTGATGGCTCTTATCCCTCCATAGGATTAGGCAGCTGAGTATATTTGCTCAGAAAGACAGAGAACAAGTGAGCAAGTCAGTTGTGATTCAAGTGAGAGTAAGTTTACTCTGTCTCGTCTGGACACTGGATTTAAAAATAGACGTTAAACAGTCTCTTAAGTCAAAGTATGAATGCAGGTGGTTGTCACGTCATTAATGCAGCAGGATAAGTAGACATTTCTGCTGGTGTAATAAGATGGCTGAGGGCAAACTAAAATAATGAGATGAGAACTCTGGATTTCCTCTTAGTTGACTTTCTGGCTAACCCACTTTTCTGTTGTGCTTTAGTTATCATTTACAAAATTGTGGATTCACACAGTGCAACAGAACAAGGTTGAAATTATTCATGCAGCTCCAGTTGGGCTGACATGAAAGACTCTTTTATGGCATCTCTCCCCGCCTTTTTTCCCAGGATGCTGCTATTCTTGCGTTCATCTTCTTCAGATGCCTGTGTTGTCTTTTCCAACCCGCAACCTTTTTTCATCTGGCTTCAAGCGTCTGTTGGTTCTCAGACCACAGATTTCTTCTTAATATTCCACCCGTCCTGATGAATTTTAATCTCATCGTCATAGTTGTGGCACTAATTGATAAGAAAAACACAAGCAAGGCATCTGACTGTATCTCATCCCACAGGCTTGTGTGTTTCGAATATGCACAAACAGAACTTGATTATACTGAAGAGATGCTCACAACACATACAGTATAAATGTTATTTTCTGCATGAATATGTATTACCGGTACTTACAGTTCAGCATGCTATATGTACCTTCATATTCAATTATCTGTTATCAGTTTATTTCATCATTTCCATCTCAAATCCCTGTTTGCATGATTTACAAGGAGCCGGAGCCACATTTAAAAATAGGAAAAAATGCACAGGTAAACATCCCAGAGTGCTTCCACCACTGAGAGAGGAGTGAATGTAAAATGCTCTTTTATCTCATCTCTCTCCCACTTCCTGTTCCCCAGCCAGATGCCGATATTTAATGCTTTTGGATACCCTGCTCAGCATCAATTACTGCCAGTGTAAACTGAGGTGAATCGGTGCACATGTTGTAGGGCTCCACGGAGGAGTGACACAGCTGATATAACAGTTTTAAAGGTCAGGCAGGTCTTCATCTGACACAGACAGGGGCAGGGTATGTATATTAGAGATGACTGCAGTTAAGTACTTGTAGTTGTAGTTGTAGTGTAATATGGTTTATTGGGTACATCTGTATCATAAATGTAAATGTAATACGCTATGTAATACTAATGTAAGAGCGCTGCAGTATATTCTATATTTATAATGTTCTGTCTTTGTTGACACTGTGTGGAGATGATTCAGCTCTATGGTCATTTTTAAAGCTCTTGTTAGTGGTGGGGTTGTTCTGGACTGCACTGTATTGAAAGGCGTTTCCAATTAATTTAAGGTTTATTGGCATTGACCGATGCCACATACCACAGCATTTATAGCTGAGGCTAGTTTGCAACGCCCGTCTCCCCCTCATCCACTCACTTAAAAACATCTTTAAATATAATGCAGTTCAATACAACTACCACAACTCCAAATGTCTGCAGCTGTGGATCCACTGCTTTTCTGTTGCCAACACGAACTGATTATAAACCTAATAGGTTTTTTTATTGTAGAGTTATTGCATTAGATTGCATTAGACCGGGGTTCTAATGAGCTGGTAAATCAGTCTGTGTCATTCAGACGAACTGAAACCACCGATTTGACTCCGCCAGGAAGCAAATTGCCGTATCTTGAGTGAGTAAGTAGACTGCAGACGTTTCCCTCTGAAGTCTCGGAGCTACACATTTATACAGAAGACCGATTTCCGATAATGAGGCTAAACAGAAAGCCTTCATTTGTCTTCATTACTCGTTGTCTCGTTTAACAGACTTCAAAGACTGAGCTACAGCTGAAATATCCACTGATGCAGTGCAGTATTCAGCCGTGTGATAGCCTGACAGCAGACCACACAAGGTAAATAAAAGAGGAACCATCACTCACTTGTACAGTAGCTCCAGCGCAATTATTTATTAAGATATTAACTATACATTTTGACAAGGCTTTCTCTGTCAGGGTTTAAAACTGTCAAATCAAAGGTCGTGTACAGAGAATAGTGTGTAGGGGTGAAATTAATCATTAAAGGCAGTGTTTTTAAGATCCCTAGAATGATATCATAGACACATAAAATGTAGAAACCAGCGGTGCAAATATCATTTATATTCACAATGTACCCTTCCTGAAAGTCCTGCCCATATTCACTCTGCCCTCCATGAAACATCGAGCAAGCATTGAATCAAGATGAAACTCCGACGACTTGCAACGTGCTCTGTGCTACTGTATGCAGCTGTACCTTGATACCCTGACCGAGTGGGAGGCTTTCTGCTTATTCCGTCCCCAAAATCTAGACAAAATTTGTCAAATAAATAAAGTGGATTAGGCTGTTTAGGTAGACCTCAACATCAGCTGGACCTCAACACCATCGCCAAAGACACATACCTGTATATTTCTTCAAAGGCAACATTACCATATATAGATGCCACAATCTTCATTGACATATCACACTGTGTGTAGCCACATCTTAGGTTAGCTAATGTTAGCATAATGCTACCTTACTTGCAAGCTGATGTGTAACACTTGGCTAACGTTACATCAAGAGGAATGAGCTTAACATGTGATCCTCCCCCTCCTAATTTCTGTGGTACCATTAAAAAGATTTGAAAAAGGACACAAAGGTTGGTTGCTGGCCTATTTTTAAAAATACATGAATAATCGTTAGCCAGAAAAGATCGAGGCTTCTCTTGTTTTCGTTGAGGTTAGAATGACTGACCTCAATTCGACAGATGTTCAGCCATGTTCGTAAAACAACATCAATATCATGTCTTTTTTCTGAAACCAGCAGCCAGCACTGAAGAGCTTAGGGGAACTGCAGAGGTGATAACACTCTGTGGGTAGTACTCATGTGATCCATTGTAAAGCACGGTTGAAAAATATTGATCACAGCCCTTTTATTATTTATTCATCAGCCTATACAGGTCATTTCTGATCAGAAATTAATGAAGAAGGTTTATGAAACACTGCTCTTGCTTTATATTAACATTGCTACGGCACAGTAGCATCCCGATGGTGGTTTACACAGCAGGAAGCATTTCATTCTTTGTATGTTGCTGCACAAGTAAGGAGGGAGATTTCCACTCTCCTCCACTGAGATGGAAAAGATTTGGATCCACATTCATCTCCCTCCATCTGTTGTGTCAGCTGACCCTTTAGGTAAACACTCTGTCACTTTGATGGTCTTTAAAGTTTATCTTATGTACAGCGGGTGAAATATTAATACCCTCAGACACCCCCCAGAGAGTTGAGGTCTTACACAAGGCTCAAAGTGTTAACAAAAGATCTTTGCTATTCACTGGGGACTGCAGCAGAGTGCAGCTAGATTGCAGAAATAGCAGCAAGGGTGCTTTGGAGCTCACTTCATTGGAGCTAAGGGAGAACTCAAGTTTTGAAAGCCCTTATCCCAAATAAACGGGTTGTGATAAATTAATTTACTGCTTTGATTCCGCTGCTATCAAATATGAAAGGTTGTCAGTGTGACGACAGGAGAAGTCGCGCACGCAGTTCTATCGTTTAGAGAGCATGGCGTTCAGCGTCAGCAGAAGAAACTGCTCCATTCTGACTGATTTTTTTTCTTTTCTGTGTAGACATTGAGGCAGACAACGTCAAAATACCATAAATACATTTCTCCCAAGCTGATTGTCTTTTTCTGTATGCAGCATTTTTTTCAAACAGTGAAATAAGCAACCAATCTGGATCTGCTGGAATTGCTGGCTGCGTCTATCTCATTGTCAGCAGACAGCAGCGCTCTCATTACCATTTTATGAAGCCCAGTTGGCAGAGAGTGTTCGGCAGAGTGCTGTATGCCTCGAAGTCTGTTGGAGTGAATTAACTTAAAACAGGATTCAGACATTTGCCCTCGATATTTTTAGTATCTTCTCAGGCTAGGGACTGCAGGGACTGAATGTCCAGAGCTCAGACAGTTAATGCCAAATCTGTGCTGGGACCTTTCCTGCAGAGCTGATAACGGCTCGGTATCAAGAAGTGTAGATTATTCGACTATAATGGACTTTTCCTCTCAGGTGCATGCATTTGGGTTTAGTCTCCAAACCTCCCAGTTACTACAACAAAATCCTACCACATCTGTTATCCCTATCTGGATATCATTAAGGCAAAATGCACCTCTAAAGTTTCTATTGATTGCAGCAGGACTAATCAATACAAGTGTGAAACTGGAGCTTATTTTAGATGCAGCAACTCAGTATTTCTCCTGTGTTAAAACTAAATTACAAGAAGGAACAATATCTCAGCAACTGTGAAGTCTTGGCGTGCTAATGCGACACTGCAGCCCATTATCATCCTCTTCAGTATCAGGCTGTAGCCGAAAGTCTTCATTATCATGCTGTTTACTCGGACAAATGGCTTGCATGCCGGTGATATTCTTTACAAATCATAAGCAGCTTTCAGTGTTTCATATACTGAGAGAAGTGCTTGTTCATCTTGCAGGAAAAGATAAGCTCAGTGAAGAGAGAGGGGGAGGCAAGAGGGGAGAAATGACTGCTGGAAGATTCAGCACCTCAGCAGTTTTAAAGGGTTGTTAACCTTATCTCTGGAAGGTGGCTTGCTTGAAATTCACAAGCCTGTTATGACACAGAAAGACAGAGGTTGAGAGTTGTGCACAAACCTGACTAATAGAGAAGTCTTTTATGAAGGAGTTTTTTTTTTTTTAATGTTACCTGATTGTCAGGTAAGGAGCAGCAATCCTTCAGATCCTCACCTTCCAGACAAATTATTTCTCACGTTCTCTAAGCTGGTTCATCAAGCTGCATCTGGAAAGGCTGAGCAGCAATCTGTAAGAAGATATTGTACAAAACTAATTTTTGCCTTCACACCATTTGACTTAACGAGGCGTGCTTCCGCAATGAATATCGTACTCAATCAGGAATCTGCCTTCGCTTTAATGTTTTCCTTGAGGCCAGATTTTCTCATCGTGAGTTAGAGCATGAGGGAAAGATCGAGACGGCCATAACACTTTGCTCTGCAAAAAAACCCCATTCATTCCTTTTTATTTTCGTTTCTTCACCATTCCTGTTTCCTCCCACCAACATGAAGTCGGTCCGTTTGTGGTCATTTTGACACACGTTCACACAGAGTTTGAAGGTGCACACAAGTCTGTCTGCAACCTTGAATATCCTTTTCATCTTGGTGCGTCAGATATTGAGACTGAAGAGGCGTTGATGTGCCAGATATTGATTGCAGCGATGAGATGCAATCCGATATTCTGTATCCTCCTAGTGTCATGTCAGGCGGCCATGTTGACAGTAGACTATTTCGAGAGCAGCGTGAGTGGGCATTCATTATTGATGTGATCAAGAGCACTCGACGGAAGTATGCCATTTATGTACGGTATATATAGATTTTTTATGTTTGTAGCTGTGTACTGTACACGTCGTTGCACGCAGTGATGGTATTTGTAGTTTTGTATTTGCACTTGAGTATTTCCATTTTTCTGCTACTTCATACCTCCACTACATTGTGGAGGCAAATATTGCACTTTTTACTCCATTACATTGATATGATTACTAGTTACTTTGCAGATGGCATGCTGCATCAGAGCAGAGCAGAACATTGTTTCCAATGGAATGCTTTTACTTTTGATTGCAAAACATTTTGTACTTAAGTACATGTAATAGCAGATGTTTTGAAGGGACAGTTCACCCAAAAACTAAAAATTCAGCCATTAATTACTTCTCACCTTCATGTCTATTGAATGTCATTTGAAAATTTGTTGTCAACAAAACATTTCTGGAGCTTAACACCAAGAAGAGTGTTGCAGGATTCTCTTAAACGATGAGTTCTTTTTTTAAAAAATGTAGACAAACTGCTTCATACAGCTCATCTGGCATAATCCAAGGAACCCTTAGACATGCGATCTCGATCTTGATTTAAAAAGACATAATTCACACCCTTTTTTTTAAGCAGAAATCTTTATAGTAGCTCCCAAGCTAGAAGCCTTACGCGTGCAGATTTGGGATTACTCTGGTTGAGCTATATGGAGGAATTTTACGTATTTTTCAGTACTTTTTTGTTTTATATTCTAAATGAGTCCCCATCTACTTCAGTTATTTATGAGAATGCTGCAACATTATGTGAAGCTCCAGAAATTATTTATGGACTACGAAATTTCCCCCTGACTTTCCATTGAGGCTGAGTGCATAATGAGTAAAATTATTATTTTTTTTGGATGAACTGTTCCTTCAGGACTTCACAAGTACTATTCGTATGTGTGACTTTTACTTTTTTGAAAGTCATATTTTTACAATACTTCACACAACTCATTCTGCTGTCTCTTTTTAATTTGCTGAATGTGTGTGCATCCCCTTTAATACACAAGACCAACTTTTCAGTACAGGCAACTTTTCAAACCTTCTATGTGACTGCTGAATGACCTGCTCAAGTGAAAAGAGCTGCAGAATAAGCTGATGACAAGCCTTCATGTCTTCTTCCTTCTATCTCGAGAGAGCGACGGTTTTGTAGCACAGGGTTCATCCCTGTAAGTGAGACTCCTCAGAGCAAGACAGGTGATTCTAAGAGCTGTTAGTGATGGAGCAGAGGCAGGAAATGCTCTCTGAGGAATACTGCTGCTCGTTATAGCTGCCATCATGTCAGGTTGACAATGTTGGCGCGTGCCAATTAGCAAGGGATGTGGCATGATGGGCTAATGGGAGCATGGCAGAAACACACTCAGTTGTGTTCACATGCAGCATTATAGAAAACAAAATAATGTGGTAATATGATATGGAAAAAGATGTGGGGAGCAAATTCCACCATCACCATTAAATTGGCATTTCTATGATGACATGTCAGGGATTAGCTGTCAGACTCATGGTTCAGCTAAGTGTCATCACTGATTGTGTTCTGATTAAAATGGCGCTTAGCCTCCTGCTGAGAGAAACCCAGAGTTTGACATTACAGTCCTCCTCTAATTGACAACGCCCTCGTGTCAGCGTGAGCATAATGCTTACCGTGGCAGCAGATGGTGAAATATAAAACACAGGCTCAGAGTTACAAGAAAGCTAAAAAATGTGTCTCCGTGGGTGGCTGGTGTGGGAGGCAAGATACTGTATGCCGTATTAGAGCAGAAATGAAAAGATAGAGAGGGAAAGTAAAGAAGGCTCAGTGAAGTGGAGATCTGAAGCAGAAACATCATACAACTGGACAGGTGAAGCGAAAAAAAAAAGACATTATATGGCACATGCGTTAGAGACAGCGGGGAGAAAAAGAAGAACCATGCTTAAAAAAATGAAGAAGATGGGGGAATGCAGTGGTGTGATAAAAAAGAGACTGTTCGACTGGATGGCAAGAGAAATCTCCACCGTGCTAAATCTGAAATTCAATTGGCTGGCTGTCAGCACAGGGCTGCCATGACTTGAAGGCAGGCGTGACCCATGATTGGTCTCGGTGGGAGCGAGGGGCCGAGATTGAGGCTGTGGCCAAGGCCGTGAAACGCCTCAACAGAAGGCAGAACTTGTCTCGTTAGAAACAGAGTGATAAAGAAAAGATCAAGTGAGCGGAGACAGCTGAAAGAGGTATAAAATATTAATTCCAAACCAATGGCACACCCATGGGTGACCCTTTGCCACCTGAAGAGGCAGCTGGCCACAATTATTTGTTTTAAACAGGGGCTTAGGCTGTTAGGCTATTGTGGACTTATTATAATTATTGTTAACTTCAAGATAAATCTGATAAATTTTGGTCCAAAAACAGCAGGCTACCTACCTATCTACCTAACGTTTAGGAGCCTGTACAGTATATGCACAGGGAACTGACTAGCAGTGTAAATAGTAAACATGACCCTTTTCACACAAAGATTACACGCACGACAATGACTACACCGCCTTCTGTTTGTTCACACTGAACCAAGCAGCGCCAGCGTGATGTCGTCCCAGTGTGTCACTTCATACAGTGCGCGTTGTTGCGGAACCAAAAGAGGCATGACGGTGCACATCACAACATTGATATCTGTAATTTTTTTTTTTGTTCCGTTTTTCCACCCGGTTTCCACCCGTAAATCTAAAAATGTCTCAGCAGTGGGTTTATTATCACATGGATGCTGTTGTATTGTGCTGTGATTGTGTTCATGGAGACATTAAAACTGGCAGAAAACATGGATGCTTTTAGTCCTATTTAGAAGATGAGGTAGTGGGGAGCTTAACCATTTTCTGAGCCTCAATAAAAAAAATTGTATTCTCGGATTTGGATTTACACGTGCAAACAAAACAATGATGATTCAAAATTCATGCTGTTTCACAGATGGAAAAAAAATGTACGAACTCGAGATTTCAAGTCATAAACACAGAGAAAAACTATTTAGATCAGACTTCGATCACCAGAGGAAAAACATGCATCCTTTGCCCCTCAGGGATTCCGTAAAGCTGGGGTGAAAATGCTGCCCAACTTTTTTTCCCCCATGCAGTGTATTCAAATTACCAGTCTGACTGCTTGAATCTGGTGCTTTCGACAGCTTCAAAAGCGTCTCTGACTGTGACCCCCTTTTTGATGTTTCACTGCACCATTTCTAGACATCCAAAAAGAGCTTTACCCCGACAGACTTGTGTGTTCCACAATTATTAGATAGTTCTCAAAAGGGAGTTTGCAGAACGCTCTGGCCAAACCAAAATGGACATTCAGTCTCTCTTGCAACAAACACAGACTGAAGAGATTCATCTTTCTCTTTGTAGCGTTTTCTGAGGTGTTCAGTGGCAGTGATTTTACAACAAAAGGCCCACAGTTCTCATCTGTTTTGTTGACTGTGTCCATGTGATCGATTTCCTCAAAGACGCTTTTTTTTTTTTTTACGTTCAAGGAATAACTCGGACGGGGAACTTGAGAGAGTCATCAAGCTCCCTTAGCACGTCATGAAGAAAAATTATGTTGGGAGACTGTACGTGCTTGTAACAGGAAATTACCTTCCACGTTCCCAGATTCACATGTGCCCTCTACAGCAGGTTATTCTGTGCCCATCAGGAGTGAATTGAATTTGCATTCATTGTGGATTTTGACTGCTTAACAACCATTTTCAGTGTGACTCCCATGGAATAATGAAGGCTGCTGCCTGCATCAGACTTGTTTGGCAAGATGGAAATACTACAGGCTTCTCTATATGAGAATAATGGTCATATTTTTGTTCACATCAGTTTAGCCTATTAAACATCAGATGTGGCCCACCCAGCTTTTCTGATGCACACCTACAGTCTTTTTCTTGGCAACTCTCCTCTCTCTACTGAAATGCAGAGCTTCATTTTTTAAAGAGATCTCTCTCTCTGTTTCTCTTCCTCTCTCTCCATCTCTCAGCGTTGCTTAAAAAGTTTTCCATTAAGGGGACTTGCACTTTGAGTTGACCAGATCATTTATAATTTAGCAGGTTTGTCCCATGCAGTTGCTTACTTTAGAGTGTTAGTTTGCTCTCTCCGGTCTCTTTGTCTGTGGTACAACCAGGTCCAGGCCTGCCGAGTGCTGTTGATTTGATTTTAGATCAGGTGTTTCCTCAAATCCTCTGTGGTGGAGTGTTTAATTAACTCAAACTGACCTTTGGGTCTCCAAGTCAAAACTCTTACACAGAAGAGCTCTAGATTCTTAGATAAGATTTTTCCTGGAAGGATGAATGAGGTGAAATTGGAAAACGATCATTTCGTCCCTAATTAAGAATGCATCTGTGAAATGGTGAAAGAGGCAGGTTAATCCTTTACCTCAACCACAATGAAGCATCAAGCAAAAAATACATGTTGCCCTCGATGTAAATGGTTTAATGCAGATTATCAGAACTGGATTCACAGCTGTGCTCACAATCACTGTTTAACACAGGTTAAATGTTAAATACTGCTTACTGGTGGCCACTGAATTTTATGTACAATGAGTTGACATCCAGTTCATAAGTAATTCATTCTGATCTGGCCTGGTAACTGCCATGTCATGCCAAATCATGCAATTTAGATGACAAAACACACTGACTGTCATTCCCCCCAGACACATAGAAGCCTTTTGTGATCTGATGTCCCGATTGGCAGGATAATACCATTTATCACTGCCTTCCACAACTGTTACATTTACATTTAGGGCATTTAGCAGACACTTTTGTCCAAAGCGACTTACAATGAGTACATTTGTCACAAGAGAGAAACCACGACATATCACTGTCGGTAGAGTACTGTACTGTAAACAGCGTTAACAGAGATTCTAATGCTTTTGTCTTTTACCGTTCCATCGTGTGTTTTTTCCGATCTGGTACTGCCATAGTTGAGGTTTGGTTACATTAAGTTTACAAGTAAGTGGAAGCATTATAACCATGTTACATTAGCAATTAACTCCAACCACCACCAACAGTATCTTTGCAGGTGTTTGGTCATAAACCAAATGCTGTAAGATGGAGGCAACAGGGTCAAACATGAGGTTAAACCTGTGTTCAGTGTCTCATGTCACAGTGTTTGTTTGTGAAAGGTTATTTACTGTATGTCATCTGTATGCAGAAACATGAACCCGATGTCCTGTCCTTGGATAAGGGCCGAGAAACTTCAGGAGATCCTTTAAAGCGAATTGATAAAAGACCTTGACCTTGGCATTTATTATTCATGTGCATCTACAATGAGATCATGAAGTTCTCTTCTAAAAATCCATACAATCACAACTTATTGTGTATTCTTCATTTGTCATGTTTTAAACGTTAACAGAAATTCTAATGCTTCCTTCTTTTACCATTTTCTTGTTTAAAAACTCAGAGGATGACGTCGATGCTTGTTTAGACTTCACCACATCAAAGAGTCCCAGCACAAAGAATCACACCTTGACAACACCAGGATTATCCAGATCCCTGTGTGTGTGTGTGTGTGT
>OMLP01015738.1:0-21244 GCA_900302685.1 Spondyliosoma cantharus | reverse complement strand
TTAACTGGTGAGGGTCCCAGGTGTGTTGAAGGTGTGGTTTGAGAATCCCGTCTCGAGAGAGAGGGGTCCTCGGCCATGTCCGCTAAACAGAAAAAACATTCCGATCGCCCTGCTCATCGATCCAAGTCACGTATATGTATATTCATTTTGACGTGGCTTGAACACTACTATTCCACACGGAGATGCCGGGGCTGCGACCGGCAAACCACTGTTAGACGAGCGCTACAGAGCACACAGTCACAGTGTAGGTGACTGTGTTGATGCCTGTCCAAAAAAACACGACTGTCAATAAATCGTCCAAAAGTGCATATTTTCCTTATATCTTCGGAATGAAAGCCTGTACTCACAATAACTGAGCCAATGTGGACACGTTAATCTTTCTGGCAAAAAATATTAAGGCTGAGTAAAACTGAACAGGGCTACATGCTGGAACTGTTAGTGCTGCACTTGTGGAAAAGTTTTGTTAAAAGACTTTAACAAGCTGTGAGGAATTTATATTTATAATATTTCATATATTTTTTGTTTGAGAATATTTTATTCATTGAAAAGATTATTTTATATATATTTTGTTTATTTGAGAATAATTTATTAACTTATTACCAGGCAGCACTTTACAACAGTATTCTGTTTTTTTAAATTTTATTTTCGTATTTTGTATGTTACAATAAATTGTTGGGTTACAAAATTTCTGAATACACAACAAGCAAATTTACATTTTGCATTTTGTTCCCATACTGTACCGAAAATGAACCGAACTGTGACCTCAAAAGCGAGTTACGTATCAAACCGCGATTTTTGTGTATCGTTACACCCCTAGTTACAACCTTTACATTTCTTTTGGTACAATTTTCAATTTTCTGCACAATCTTGGTTAGGGTTAGGATAAGATCACGTTTTGTAATGTCCGACAGATACGCAATTTTTTGGGCCGAATATAAAGAAGTAAAAAAATCCGATATCTAATATAAAGACGTGTTTCTATCATACAGATTTTTTGCAACAATCCCTAAAATCTGGTTATCGAACACTTGTGACAAAGATGTATGTCATGGATTACAGTCTCGTTTAAAATATTCTGTTTTTTTGCCACAAACATGGCTTAAAAATGCCACAACGTCTCATTAAATGTATCCAAGGGTTTCACACTTTCAAATGTCAGAATCTCTCCAGGAGTTCTCCCTCGTTAAGAAATATTGGCCCAGCTCAAACATAGCTGTACCTGTTGTTTGCAGAAATGTAAAATACCAACATTTTATTTTGGTGACTGGGCTACAAAAAAGGTCAAATTTGGATCTGGTAATCCATTTCTTACGCTGTCATGTTAATGCTAAACATTGATGGATTGCAACAGTAAAATACTGGCTGCGGCTTCATGCTGGGGTTTATAACTTGGATTTCATATTTTTAATACCAGTATTTTAAGACTTTATAGATTGGCCATAATCCATTAATGAAAATACATTTTGGTCATTAAATATCCACTTTGATGTCGATTATCCTCTGGATAACCTGCTTTGTATGTTTAGCTATCTCATTGTGGAGATACAAACGTTTACTTATCAACAATATATAAATAAAGCCTTAAGCCTTTCATTGTCCTCTTTATTTTATTTTTGGGCAATTTGAGTGAACTGATCCGTGAACTGGTCTACCAGCCTGCATGATGTTATGTAATTGGGTCCCATGCAAGCAAGCAATGGCTTTTTTTTGCTGTATTTTTGCAAATCCCTCGTTAAACAAGGCTAGCTTTCATCCACTGAGCACCATTGTTGCCTGAGATCTAAAAAGACAGAGTAAGTTAAGATTTGAAAATTATTTTTATGTGACATCCATACTGCCTGGTGCTCAGTTGTTTGTGTGCCTAAAAATAGCTCCTGTCCCCCTGTGGCCTAAGCTCAATTATGGCCACATCTGGATCGAGATAACTGGTTGAAATGTACACTACACAGTGGAGTTAATGAAAAAAAGCACTAGAAACAAAATCATGATTACAATGAGAGTCTACTGATATGTTCATGCCTCCTGAGACACTTTCCGTTGAGTGATAAGGGTGATCCGACACAGCATGTTACCACATCTTGCTGCAAGTTTTCAGCAAAGGCTCCCTATAACCATTAGTGGAACAAACAATCTTGTATGCCATAAACTCCGGTGATTCAATTTAGTCCATAAGTAACTTCATGAGTGGCGACTGGTTCCCCATTACACCTGCTTAACCAATCTAATTAACCATTTGCTAAACCCTTCCTCCCATCAGTTATCATCCAATCATTGCATACAAGAGTTTATTTTATTTTTTAACTTTCAAAAATAAGAATTGTATTATATTTAAAGATATAAGAATTCTGAATTTAAACATCTAGAAATAACTCGACCTTTCTTATATTTTTTCTTGAGTTTTGGTGCATTTCATTGGGTCACCTGTTGCTATAACTTTCAGGATAGAGTGAGGAAGGAAGTCAGCGAATGAGACTAAATGTAAAGTAAATAAGACTAAAAGCCTTTCTTTGCCCATGAATAATTTATAACTGAGTCACATTCAATATATTTTGCTCATTTGTGTTTCTCCACATTTCTTGGCAACAGTGTTTATTTGCCCTGAATGTGTATGCATTCACATCAACCTCTCACTAAACACAGCACTCACCAGAGTTCTTTCTCTTCGTCTCTCCTCTCCACTCTGTCACATCACATTCATGAAGTAAGGTAAATTTCAAGTAAAAGTCAACAGTGGAGCTCACCTTCATGGATCACTGCTGCAGTCAGGTTGATAAATTGGAGTGAAGATAAAAGATTATTTCAAAAGATTAGAAGTAATAATCTCTGAGCTCTCCAGCCTTCTCCAGGAGACCTGACTCTGCACCCGACGTTCTCTTTCTTACTCTAGTGCTAGTTTAGCCTATAACAGTCTTAAGACAGCCATTGCAGACTTAGGGGCTTGAGACCAACAGCCTTTTGTCGTCCCCCAGTCACAAAATGTGCTTAGTCTGAAAAGACGATCAGTTAGCAAATGGACAAACTGAAGTGACACACACTGTCTATGCTTACTACAATAGAGCGCCTCTTTTCATGCTGTTACCATGGTTTTCTCTCTCTCCACAGTTTTGTGTCAGCCCTCGTAACAATCATTGGGATGCTACTCAGCACGACAGCTAACGTAACGAGAATTGCTCCGTGATACTGGTCTAGCTATCCCCTCGGTCACAAAGGGCTTGCTGGCAGGACCTTGCAAAATATGTTGTGCTGGTGAAACAAATAGGGCACTGAAAACCCTTACTGATATGTGGCTAGTTAGCTGTTAGCAGCCAGTGAGCAGCAGAGTCCTGCTGTGGGAGCTAAAAGCTAACAGAGCTAATAGCTTATGCTACAGGTGAGCCAAATACGCAGCAGAGAGTTTCTGTTCAGAGGAGCATCAAGTGTTAAGCACTGAAGTTTAATGTGACAACACGACAAGTTTACACTAAACAGATGTACTGAAGTACATAGCTCACTACAGTTTGGAGGTAAAAGTACTTTTGAGTTTTGAGTTACAGACGCTTTACTTCTGTGTACATTTTACCAAACGAAAGTTACCAGATATCATCATAACTTTAATTTAGTTTTAAACCACTTCTTTGGATTAACCAAAATAAATCAAATTTTTTCTTCAATATTTGAATGATGTGTTTTAAGGGTTATAATAATCAACTAATAAATCAATTAGTGATAACTACAGATGACAATGAAGTAAAGAAATGTCCTTTAGATCAGTGGTCGGTGTTGGCTGACACTGCTTTGGAGCAGCCTTTTGAGTATTTGTAATTTGAACTTTTTGATTTATTTGTGCCCATCTCTGTTTGTTGGTTAATACATTGATTAGATTCTTAACAGCGCATAATCGATGAATCTATTAACCATTAACATCCCTAGTCCACATAGTCACTTGATCCACTGTAATATGAAAATGTTAACTATGGCAGCTTTAATCAAAATCTTTCCTACATCCTGCAAGTAAACAAGAGTAAACTACAACATCAGCAACAATTAAAACTACTGTTGATTATATTTGATTTTATTCTTTACCATCAACTCCATCATATCAAACGTGCTCCAAACAACAAGTCTGCATAATAATATTTCTATTCACCGATATTCATCTGTTACAGAAAAAAAACACAACACTACCAGCTGTTACATGAATGATACCTCTATGCACAAAGCAGATACATTCAGTACATTGTTATTCCTCAGGCCCTCTGAAACAAGATGAAACAGACAAATGTTATCCAATGCCGTGTGGCCTCATCCATCCAGTACATTCCTGCTATATTGTGAGCACTTGGTAGACTGAGCTGTGGTGTTGCTATGGAAACCAGTTGCTGCTCAAGCTCATAATATTCCCCCGTGAATGGAGAGCAGAACGGCTTCAGCACGGCCATTTGTTCCAGTGGTAAAAACACTGATGGTGGCTAAGGCAATGTGCAAAGTAAAGAGACTCTGTCCACATGCAGCATGGCAGGAAAAAAAACTGTGTATGTGACAGCCACATCAGAGGAATCACATAACAATTCCATTGTACTTCACAGGCGCCAGATTTATTTCTCCCTCGGTGGAAGTCAGATTAGCTCCAGAACAGAACAGAGCAGTACTACGTTGTAAATCATATCATGAATGCGCCATAAACTTCTGTACGTTATATTTCATTCAGTCACACGCTAACTCATGCAAACCTTTGGGTGAAACTCAAGATTATTTTTCTTCATCTGTTATTACCAGCAGCTGGTCCATGGAAGATGGAAGTTTGTTTATTTGTTTGCTTTTTTAGTTGGTTGGTTGGTTGGTTCCTTGTTTTTTTCTTTTTTGGTTGGTAGGTTGTTTGTTTGTTGGATGGTTATTTTTTTGGTTCCTTTTTAAGTTGGTTGGTTGGTTGGTTAGTTGGCTGGTTGGTTGGTTGGTTACTGAGTGCCATTCCAGTTAACTATAAATGTAACAATTTATTAATGATGGTTATTATAAAATGTTACCTTACTCTTTAATAATTGAATAAATTGATCCCAGCCACATTAAAATCACACCATAGATGAAAAGATGATTTGACGTTCTGTGTTTTCTGTCATCTGCACAGGTGGAGAAGCTCTGTATGTTTTGTTGCACTGGGTGACCTCCACCTCATACTAAAAATGTTTTTGACAAGTGCTTATTTGAGCCAGTTAGGTCAGACGACTATCAGGAATATAAATATAGACGTGGGCACAGTTTAGGTCACAGTTAAAACTCTGCTCTGACCCTATTTTATATATATATCTTCAGTGGATAATTATACTATTTCGCAGACCTATTCATATATGGTCACTTCACAGTCTGGTTTCCTTGTGGGTGCTGAGGAGCTCCCGAACACCCACAAAGCATTACAACCAGGTTACACACTCACTCTTCACTGCAGGAGCTACTGTGACAAAGTGAGGCTTGCTTTTTGCAGTGTGGGTGGTGACACGTTTTCTTTTGGCCTCACTGTAGCTGCAGTTTTCGTGCTGAGACTGTTTAGTACTACTGGCAAATCAGCACACTGGTCTCAACTCATGTGGTGGTGGTACTGGAAACAATGGCAGAGTAGGAGGTCTATTGTTAATGATATCATCTGCATGCTTGCCTTGTTTGTGTTTCTGCCAATCAATCTGAGAGTACATCCACATTAAGTCTGTTCTTTTGACTGAAACAGCGTATTTCTTCCCCCAGAAGAGCCTCCAGAGTGTATAAATCTTGTTAACGGGCTGTCACTTGGCAGAATAACTGTATGTGTGAAGACCGGTCCGGCAGGAGTTGTGTGCCAGCAGCAGAGATAATACATCTCAAACTTTTTCTGTGATTGCACATTTTAAGCATTAACATAGCTAATTATATAGCACATGCATTGCTACAGCCATGAATAAAATTAGGATTTGGCTCAGATACAAAGGTTTGTTGTTATTTCTGTTATTTCCCCTCTCTAACAGGCTTGAATCCACCTAGAAATCCCATGGAGCAGGATGTGGAGAGCCCGGCCATCATCAGACAGCCCAAGCTGCCAAAGCAGGCCCGTGAGGACCTGCCTAAACGGCTTGCAGAGATGGACAGAACAAAGAAGATCCAGCGGTATGTCCAGAAAGACGGCAAGTGCAACGTCCATCATGGAAATGTCCGGGAGACGTACCGTTACCTGACAGACATTTTCACCACGCTGGTAGACCTCAAATGGAGGTTCAACCTCTTCATCTTTGTGCTGGTGTACACAGTGACTTGGCTCTTCTTCGGCTTCATGTGGTGGCTTATTGCATACCTCCGGGGTGATCTGGACCATTTAGCAGACAACAAGTGGACTCCATGTGTCAATAACCTCAATGGGTTTGTATCAGCTTTTCTGTTCTCCATTGAGACAGAGACCACTATCGGTTATGGATACAGAGTCATCACGGACAAATGCCCCGAGGGGATACTTCTGCTTTTAATTCAGTCTGTGCTGGGATCTATTGTGAATGCCTTCATGGTGGGCTGCATGTTTGTTAAGATCTCACAGCCCAAGAAGCGAGCTGAGACACTAGTGTTTTCCACCAATGCAGTCATCTCAATGAGAGATGGACGGCTGTGCCTGATGTTCAGAGTTGGAGACCTCCGAAACTCTCACATCGTGGAGGCGTCAATCAGAGCCAAGCTCATCAAGTCTAAGCAGACCAAGGAAGGGGAGTTCATCCCTTTGAACCAGACAGATATAAATGTGGGCTACAACACAGGAGATGACAGGCTGTTCCTCGTGTCACCGCTCATCATCTGCCATGAGATAAACCAGCACAGCCCCTTCTGGGATATCTCACAAGCCTACCTGGCCAAGGAAGAGCTGGAGATCGTTGTGATTCTGGAGGGGATGGTGGAGGCCACAGGTGAGTTTTCAGACATTTTCAAAGTGTACATTAATCGTTCCTTTTATCCCACATGTTATTTTAGAAAATACATGATTATTGTGTTTCATTACCTTGAATTTAAGGAGTTACCTCTTTTTTATTGAGTACAGACCTGTTTCATGAGTACAATGTAGGTCAATAAGCGGTATTGTCTTTTTAAAAACGTTCTTTATTAATTTCATTCAGTCTAACAAACAATGCAGACAGATTTTAATCCACGGCAAGGGTATGGCTTAATATTGGTCTGTCAGTTGTTCCATTTACTCCTTTCTACTTACCAGGAAGTTGACAATTAATTCTACAGTGCTTACTTTTGTGGTTTTGAGTAAAATGTCTCATCAACTTTCAGATCAGATTGGCACATAATTTGGTACAAACACGTTTGTTCGCCTCAAGATGCATTGTAATCTTCTCTCTTTTTTCTCAAAGTTTTCAATCATCCACCATCCTTCAGTTTATGACTATATACCTGCAAAACAGCCTCCACTGTACTTGTGTTTTGAGCTACTTAGCAAATGTTGGCATGCTAACCCACAAAAATCTAATCATCAGCATAGTGTGAACCATGCCTGCTGAACACCAGCATGTTGTCATGTGGAGCACGCTAATGTTAGGGGTTGCAACGGTATGAGATTTTCACTGTATGATAACCATCTTAGAAAACATCATGATTTTATGATGTGCAGTATTACAAAAAAATATTATTATCAGTTGCAATAAGATTAAAACAGAGGAAGGTGTCAGGCTGGGCTAGAATGAGGACTCAGATGCAGAGCGGAATCAGAACAACAGGCTTAATTTCTGAAAATCACTCTTCAAGAGGCAAAGAAATACAGAATTACCGACACTCAAACAAGGCTTTGGACAAGACAAGGGCTGTGACGAAGGGCTGGGGTGTACAAAGGAACAAGACACTCTGGCACAAGACAAAGAGGGACGCAGACTATAAAACACATGAGGGTAATGGGGAACAGGTGGACACAATCAGGAATCAGGGGAGACAATCTGACCGGTTACACATGAGGAAGGGCAAGTGACCTGAAACGAGAGGAGAGTTAAATTTCAAAATAAAACAGGAAGTCCACGAGACAAAAACCCAGTCGAGACAAACCTCACTGCTGTGTGACAGAAGGTTGTGTTTTTTTTTGGTTGAAAAGGCACTTTATTGGAATTTTGTTTAAGTTATTATGTCCTGACACACATAGCATTTGATATAACCTTGAAATACTAAATTGACACTAATAACAACAACAACAACTGAAAACACTAGTATTGTAGAATTCAATATCGTAGATAATTGTCAATTTTCTTACCTTGAAACCGATATATCGCTGCAACTCTAGCCCTGTCAGTGAGCTTCTGTGGCCCCTGAGAGAAATCACTCTGATTGGCTGATCAGCTACATGAATCAGTGCACGAGAAATGAAACAGGAAAAGAAAAGCCTGTCGCTACTGTATACATGACTTCTCCCATTCAGTGAAGTTTTTCTTTATGTTTTGACCCAGACATGAAGCCACTATATTAGCTAGAGTGGTGTGAAAATGGTTAACAAACACCTTATCAAAACAATCTTTTGTATAACCACAGTCCTGACTTAACTCCTCTCACATGTGCGGTGTGTTGAAGTGCAGCTTTTTGGCCGAGACACTGGCGACGTGATGCAGTGCACACAGTCTTCACTGCCACCAGTTCTTTTTGTGTCAGTTTGGTGTGTCTGGGCCAAGCCCTCAGGAAGGGTGCCAGACTTTGTAGCCAATTTTCATAGTGGCCAACCTGTGTAATTACATTACATGATGCACTGCGGCCCCAAAAGACTTTTCCTTATAAGCTTACATTGTGAAAGAAGTTTCAATGTCAGAATTTGAGCCATTCGGTCTGATAAGATTAGGAAATTCTAGAAAAAAACGCTGGTTTACACATGCACTGTGTCCAGATTGAATGTCACGTCCTTGATCTGGGCCTTTAGCATTTAGCTCAAGGCACCACAGCCTCATAGAGCTGATAGCATGGTTGTAGACTCAGTAGTAAATTTCTCTATACTGATTGTGACCCAACCCAAAACCGGTGTATCCCATTCCTGTGTTCCTAGCCCTATGCTTATGCTCAGTTTAATTGAATTTGATACTTTATATCTTATCACTACTGTCAACTCTAACCATTCTTTGCATGTATAGGTCTCATAATAGGACTTCAAATCTTCCCCTTCACAGTATAAATTATTTTGTCTGACATCTGATCTATAGAAGACTTCATTCTATCATTGCTGCTGTCAGATCCAAACCATTGTGTGACAACCAGTACACTGATGCCCAATACTCGTCAACTGCCTGTCAACATTAACTGAAATATGTCTAGAAAGACAGAAGTGAAGGCTAAGTGTTGAGTAGAAACTAGAGCCGTGAGCTCACCCAGTAGCTTCACCCAACATCTCCACTAAAATGTTTAATAATAACTTGGAGAAGATGGTGTCAATATGCCAGATATATTTTAGAAAATAGTCTGTAATCATTTTTCTCACTAACAGTCATAATAAAATGAACCAATTACATAATGTTTGAGTAGTGTGGTTTCAAGCAGCTGCTGCTGGAGGCTCACTTTCCTTTCCTGCTGACAGCTGAGCCAAACAGGACACTGATTCATGTCTCAAAACACAAGTAAACGACACCTGACAGTGATTAAAAGACAGTGGCCTCTGAGACACAGAGAGGGGGTTATCCGTATGGTTTACTTTGAAGGCCTGGATGATAAACTTCAGATCACCAAGACCGAAGTAAAACATATGTGCACTGATAAAATCATCTTATCAGTCAGGTTCAGAACTTTCAGGCTGTGTGACAGTAAAAAGCCAACATGTTCAAGACGGCGAACAAACGACCAACAATGCCAACCTTAGAGACTAGAAACTGGGTGGCAAAAAGGCTAATAACACCAACAGTGAGTGAGTGAGTTTTGCAGAAACATTTCAACATAACACTAACACTTCTTGAAAACTAAAGCTGGTCTGTGGATTATTGAGAGCTGAGGTTTTCATAAGACAGCTGAAGGGAGGGGCGGAGGGAGTGGTGTGAGGCAACAATACTGCATGAGGTGAGGAGGAGGGCAGGTGTTTTGCAGAAACGTGAAGTTAGTTTACTTCCAAATCTGTACTCCTTCATATTTCACAACTCATATTAAACATATGATTTTCTTTTTGATTTAGTCTGACTTACATGCTCTGAGTATGTCCATATTTCTATGTCCAGCACAAATAAATTAATCATTAATCATCAAACTAATCATAGCTATGACACTACAACTTGTTTATTTTAGCCTATATACATTTACTTTTTGGCAAATCTGTTCAGTAAAAGTATGCCGTTCATACATATTTCTGATTTTCAGAATCAATGTTTTTTTTCTACTTCTACTTTTTAAACCAACATTTTAGGTAAGAGGCAGAATTTTGAGACAAATATCTTAAAACCTGAGCAAAACAAGCAAAACCATCAGAGAAACGTAGAAAATGTTTGTTGTTTTTTGTTCGTAACTTGAAAAAAAATTGACTTTTCCATGAATCCACTGTATAGACCACACTGTTAATCATTATCGTTGCGTTGTGTGTCCAGGCATGACGTGCCAGGCGAGGAGTTCCTACGTCAGCAGCGAGATCAAGTGGGGCTACCGCTTCACCCCGGTCCTGACACTGGAGGATGGCTTCTACGAGGTGGACTACAACAGCTTTCACGACATCTACGAAACCAACACACCCCCTTACAGTGCCAAAGAGCTCTCCGACATGACCAACCGCAGCCGCCTGCCCCTCACTTGGTCGCTGGCCAGCAAGCTGAGCCAGCAGGGACTGCTAGAGTCCGAGCAGGAGGGTCAGGAGACCAAAAACAGCCTGGACGAGCGGGGGAAGAGCCAGCAGACTGAGAGGAACGGGGACATTGCCAACATCGAGAGCGAGTCCAAAGTGTGAGAGACAGCAGGTGTGAGGTCCATATGAGATTATTGCGTACTGCGGTGAGACTGCGAAGTACTAAACGAGGACAAACGAGCACAGTAGACCAAGTACCCCTGCACCAAGACCCGCTTCTTCTCAGTGATTCACCCCAAAACAACATCACTGTAGACATGTGGCCCGCCGCTGAACTGGAAACCCTCTGCGGCAAGTGCATGTTGCAAATATAATGTGATGTCCTCCTGATGAGATTCCTATTATTTTTTCTATTAAGATATTCCTAGGGGCATTTGCATAAGTATTTTTGTATATACTATAACACGTTTTGAATTCTTTGTTTTGTTGCGGTGTGAATATTTGACAGATGTTTGATACTAATAATACCTTTAGGTTAGTTCTGTATATATTCTATGCCTTACTGTATGTATAAAGCTTTCATTATTTGTTTTCGGGTTTTTTTGTTTTTTTTTCAGAAATATATTAGCATGTATAAACATCATCAGCAGTTAATTTATCTTGTATTGTGTATATACTGTATGATGATAATGTTATAAGGAACACACACATCTCAATGGATGCAAACTAGTTTAAACCAATGACGAATACTTCCCCGAATGATAAATGTCTGTTTAAGGTAGTACTCTGCAGTACAACTCCTCGAGAAGCCATGACTTGCTGTTTGCAGCTCAGTGACTTCAGACAATGGCCCTTTAAAACTGCATCTCGTCACTTTTGCACATTGGAGGCCTCTGGTGGAGGAGGTTAGTCGCTGTTTTAGTCTCCAGAAATCCCTCACATGTCACCTAACAGTATCAGAAATAATAAACAGTAAATTGCATAATGTGTACTTGATTACTTTTATTTTCTCTTTCTACCTGTTGAATTTACCGAGATCCTTTACTTAAAGGGAAACTCCACCATCATAGACACTTAAGTTTGTTTACAGGTCTTGGGGAGCACCACTGTATATGTGAAAAGAAGTAGTATAAAGCCTTTTGTTGCTCCAGAGGAAGCTGCATGTAATCTGATAAATAGTCTGAGTACTGAGTTCTACTGAATTGGAATTTCGCTTCCTGTGTCTCAGTCTCTAGGCTTTTAGAATGAGTATTTTCGGTTAAATGCCTGAAATAAGGGGCTCTGGTTACCACAGGCTTAAAATATTTACATGTTTTGTTTAACGACATTAAGTACATCATTAAATATCTCATGATTTAATTATATAAAGTGCCTACATGTCCGAAAAACGTTGGTTTGCTAACAAGTGGCTAAATGAGATTACAAAAGTTATCTGGGACAACACATCTACTCACTAGTCCATCTGTACAGGCCCACTTTAATTACAAAGTGTCCTAACTCTAACTTTACAACTTGTAGGTTGATCAATTTATAGAAAACCTGTATCGTAATAGAGTGGTGTCAAAAAAACAACTAAAAAAATTAACTGAAAACATGAAATGAGCAGAGACAAGTTATTCGACTCATCATTATTAGTCAAGTCACGTGTCTTTAACTTCTGATTCTGTGAAGTTGTAAGTCTTCAAAACAGTGAATCGAATCGACTCAAGTCCGCATCTCTGCTCGGGAAAGTGTACACAGGGTCAACTTGAAATAAACCACAGTGTGTGTGTCACTTAAGTGTTTTTAATTGATTTTGGACAACAATGGAGAGTTATGGGACAGAGGAAGAAGATATGGCAACAATACATGTTAGTTGATCAAGTCATTGTTGATTTTAGTATTTTCAAGAGATTTGTTGACAATAAGAAAAATACAAACCATCACCAGACTTACCCTTTTAAGTGGTTACTCAACTTAAGAGTCCTCTGGTCTGTTAGATCAGCTTAATCTTTTATAGAAAAATCAATACGGAACCTAGTTAGCTTTAAGACTGAACAGGAACATTTGAGTTTGCTAATATCATGTTAGTTTCAGTTTGTTAAAGCCACACATGCCAAGCAGGGCACTGGTTCTCTTCTGCAGTTGAGTAAGTGTGTAATTTTCTGTAATCAAGCATTTAACAGTTCCTGTATATGCTTTTAACTCAATGCTAGTCCTTGAATTAAAAGTGATGTTGTTCTGTTTGGTCACACTAAGAAGATCCACAACAAACTCAGTAGTACGGCAGCAGTTTCTCAACAGGCAATGAGACAACACCCAGTATTATACAGTACATGACAAAATGACAAAAACATTTGAAAATACGTTATTCAGAGTGTTTTGAGGTGAATATGCAGAAAGCCTGCCAAAATACAGTAAGCTCTAAAAACACAGTACGATGTTAAAAAAATGGCATTTATAAAAACAAAAACTGAAGGACCTCTTCAAGTTAATGTGATGCTTGACAGTAATGAGAAAATGTGATCTTGATCCAGAGAGGTTTTCACTACACCAAGCTCTGTAACGGACACATAAACAGCTCAGCGAGAAATGGGATTATGTTTTAACAAGTCAAACTGGCCTCAGACTGAAAATCAACACATCACAAAAACACAAGTTTATAGTTTTTGTAAAATATTTTTTCTGTGGTTGCTAAATTTAGCAACTGTGATGAAAGAGCATGATGATCATCATGAAGGCCCCCATAACACCACACCAGAGGCCTGTTGCACAATATGACACGTTTACAGTACTGCAACTTCTATATAAAAATTAAAGTGAAATAAAAATTCAACAAAGCCACACAAGGAGTGAAATGTATTATTTAGGCTGGTCCTGGGTAGATATAACTTCCTCGGTCTTTCATAAAGATGTTTGTACCTATCATTAGCATTTTATCATTAGCAAGGTCTGGGACAAAAAGGAGTGAAATCCAACTTAGTGCTAGCATTTAACATTCATCAGCCAAGGTGCTGTCAATAATTTGCTTGCTGGGCATGATGGCTTTGTGTTTATCAATAAAGTAACTGCATCATTACGTTTTTATCTTGAGGGGGAAGGAGCAAAAAGGAGCTAAAAATGATGGTTTTGTTTTTAAAATGTCTATATTTTCTGTATTTGTTTTGAAGGCAGTACGATCAAACTAAGAACAAGAGAGGTTCATGTTTTCAGTCTAACTACAGAGGATATATGGAGCTAGCATAAATTTCAGCCTCTCAAACAAGCTAGCATTACCTGTTCCTCATGCAACGTCTAGCAGGTTGTTTTTTTCAAGTAATTCAGCAACATTTTTTTTTTTTAACACCTAAGAAGAATATTTGGCTAGTTTTCAAACCACAAATATGTATACTTAGTTAGTCCCTTTGGTGCTAGTTGATGAACTACTAGCTGCTAACGTGCTAACAGGCCTTGCTAGCTTCAGTTTTCATATCTCTTTCTTTCTTTTATCTGTGTACTGTGCAAATTAATCCTTCCTTACATTTTGTTATCAAGATTGTACATTGTAAGGGAAAATAAGTATTCCATGCTAGCTAGCTCGCTAATTGAAAGTTTGCTTTGTGTACAATTGGGAAGTTCCCATGGTTTATTCAAGAAACATTATTCGCATCAGCTGTTGTCTCATTAAGTCTGACAAAGAAATCCAAATAAAATTAGATGTTACCACTCAACTACCAAGCTACATTAGCGTCCATTTTGAACTCTGCGGCTCTCCATTCCCTCGAAGGTAAACCATGTCTAGACAACTTTCCAACTTAATGCCATGACTTTGTATGTCAAGTAAAAATTGACATTAAATATTTTTTATTTTGCCTCCCTGCTATTCCATTGAAATTAACTGATTTTGCTATTATTAAGACTGGAGTGATAGCGTGTTTAAGGTGCAGAAGAAGCTACCATCAAACTCAAAACACAGGCAATGAGCTGACATTTAAAAGCAGAAGTACCCTTGCTGAAATTACATATTTTTTTCCCCTTTGCAGGCTCCACTACCCAGCGAACACCTGGGGCGTTAGAGGTGGTGGCAGGTTGTCATTGTCCATGTTGTTGGCATCAATCGCAGAAACTTCGCAAGTCAGAATCTCTAGTGGGTACTTCTCCAGGATGTCATTCACCTCCCGCTGTACACCCTCGGGCCAGGAGAGGAGGTCTGCTTGCAGGCTCTGAGCAGCCTCCATCAGCGTCTCCTGCCTGCTGCTGAGCCCCGACAGCAGCTCCAGGTTGTGATTGAGCTGAGCCAGGACGGGGTTGGTCACGGCAGGTGCCGGGCTGGTTTGGGACCAGTCAACCTCTGAGCTGTTAAATCGCGGTGAAGCTTGGCCTGACATGTAGCGCTCAAATTCCTCTGGGGAAAGGTTGAGAGATTGAGCATCCAACTTCTCAATAAAGGCCGCTGCACAGCACTGGAAAAAACAAAACACAGGAGACAAAGCTGCTAAAAAGACAGCTGGGAGTCTGACAGCAAGGATCACATGGCCTCAATATTAAAGGAGTAGTTTGATATTTTGAGTAAAATGCGGTGGAGATAAGAAAATATTATTTTTATTTGCTGGTTAGCTTAGCTTAGCATAAAGACTGGAAATGGGGGGAATCAGCAGCCTGGGTCAGAAGAAAAAGAAAACAGACCAGGTTGGTGAAGTAGTATCCATCCTCCCCGGTCATCAGCCTGCTGGGGTTACAGAAGCGGGTGATGTACTGGATGTTGGACTGAAGTCGTGGAGGATTGGCCTTGAGCACGATGTAAATGAGTGCTGGGAGGAAGTCGTCGGCTGAGGCCGGCTCATTCTTGGTGATCCTGATGGCACTGAAGATGTGTTTACTGCAGCTTGTGATGCACCCGAGTTTGTCCCGAGGAACCCTCTTCGAATCCATCTCAATGATATCTGTAAAAAACAAAGACTTGTTTAAACACTTATTTATCACCGTTAGAGTAGAAAATTAGTCATCAGAAGATTAGTCAGCAACTTCTTGATAATTGTGTACATAATTTTTAACTCAAAAGAGGCAGAAAAATGACTGGTTTCTGCTGATTTAGACATAAATATTAATTGGCATGTATGTAGCAGAAAAACACTTTAGTGCAACTTATGAGACGCAGTCACACTGGAGCTTAAAGCACACACCTGTTATTGCTTTGACAACGTTCTCAGAGACTTCAGGGATTTCTTCATCCATCGACACACACAGCATCTGAATGGTCACCCAGTGTAAGGCCCTGCACATCAGAGAAACAACAGAGGAAGGCTGAAACTTTTCTTCTCCTTGTGATGGAACACATTTGTTAAATTCCCTTGTGAGATGCTGAGAACTGTACATTCACATTTAAGAACATGGACCTAAAAATGTATTCTGTGTTATCAACTATGCAGGACTGCATTCAGGCAGAAAGTTTTCACACGCTGCTGAAGATTAAAGACAAGCATTGATGCTTTCTAAAGGAATGTATAGCAAATTTTAAAAAGCACATAAACTGTGACATAAAAAAACCCACTCTCCCACTACATGTCATAGCAAACTCCTTAAAACAAAATATATATCATTATTATTACTACCATTAAATCTGCTATTATACCTTTATTATTTTATTGCTGAGTGACAATAAACATCTTGAATCTTGAAAACATCTCTGTCTGCTTTGAATGAAAGGAGCCCCACCTTATCCTTTTCTGTGTGGCTAAGTCCTTCTTTTCGTCATCGGTGGTTTCTGGACAGAACACGCTCTTATACAGACGAGTCATTATGTACTTTTCCACTTGGTCCATCACCTGCTCCACAGACTCTGAAGAGCCTGGTAAACAAAGATTAACCAGAACACATTAGACCTGGTGCTAGGTGGAAAAACCTGAGGCTGCTGCCATCAAGTGTTTGCTACAAACTCAGATTTATAGGAACGTTTGAGGGGAAGTTCAGGTATTCTTAAACCTGGATTAGTAAAACTCACCAAAAGTTTCGGAATGAGCTGGTAGACGCAACACAGCGGCTTGTTTTTGTTCTAAGTGACTGACAACATTACAGAAACAATTCCCACAGAGATTGATCTTTTGTTTCTGGCTTCAGAAAGGATCTTACTATTTCAGCCTGTCAGGAGCAAAAGTTTCGAGGGCATAACGTTGAAGGCCAGAGTTGCCCCAAAGGATTTCACTGCAGCCGTGTTGCGCCTGCTATGTGAGGTGATCTGCTGGACCAATTCCAAAACTTTTGGTAAGTGTAAATCATTTATACTCATCATTTACAACACATCACAACATGTAAACATTGGCGATCTACTTGGTCGTAGATGTATGCCTCCATGCACAAGTTGCTATTTATAAGCTATGGTGGCCAGAACATTTTTCCCAGATTATTACGATGTCACAGTGAAATTGATCTTTGACCTTTGGAAATGTCATAACGTCATCATTTGATCCTATTAGACATTTGTGCACATATTTGTGCATATATATATATATATATATATGTATATACATACACACACACACACACCAGAATTCCCCTTTAATGGAAATGATTGTTGAATGATTGCAGAACCAACCTTTAAAGTGACTCATCAAGCGGTCAGCCATGCTCTGGTAGAAATCCTGAACACACTCCGACAGCTCGTCAGCACTCAGGTCCTGAAACAAAAAGAAGTTAGGAGCTCACAGAGCGCCGATCAGATAAAAAAAACACATGACTGTTAATTTTGTTATTATTTAGGCTACACTAAATGTCATATAGGACCTTTTTGCTAGACATGTTGACAATGAAGGCTCGGCACTGCTTATGGATCTCCCGTCCAGGCTTCTGGAGGTTTTTCAAGAAGTCCACAAAGTCCTTGGTCACCTGGTCTGTCTCGAAGCTGGCGTGGCGGCTGATGGATGGACTGGGGGTCTTACCCTCTTGGGTTTCTGATGAGGAAGAACCACATTTATAAAAAGCCATACTTTTGGCTGCCTGCTCTTCCTCCTCCACAATCTGTTTCTACATGGAGCCAACTTTGCCAGACGACAAGACAAGATGTAAAATGTTAATTAGTGAGCCTCAGCAGTTGGTGGTAGTTAATCAGAATTTCTACATAAGATTTATTGACAGAAAATAAATTATACTCTACACAAGAATACTAAATAAATGTTCACAAGCTAACAAATATCACTCAGAAGCATTTAGTACAGCTTTGTGTGCCCATTGCTAATGAGAGAGTCCGAGCTGTAATATCAGTGCACATTATCTTTCGTGAATAGGACCTTGAAATGGGGCTGACAGCGATTGCAAGTGATGTGAAATCCATGGTGGTATCAGTGACCGCTTTCAATTCTTTGTGAATTTGCCCTTTAATGTCACCTTTCTTGGAAGCGGTGCGTGAAGAAGGGCTGAAGAACTTCTTCACGGTGGTCACTTTACGTGTTTTCTCATTGGTCTTCTTCTCCTCAAACTTGGAGAAGGGGCCCATAGAGGCGTGTCCTGGGTGAGGTTGTGGCGCTGTGGACTGGGAGTGGGACTGTGTCTGCGCTCCATGACTGCTGGCATATGCTGCCTCCTCCTCTCGCTGCAGCCTGGTGCCAGGGACATTTGAAAGAGTAAACACCAGTAATCAGAAGGAAATTATGATGATCTGGAGTAACAAAACAAGCTCCACTTATTTTACAGAGGAAAACTTCCAATCTAAATAAAATACTGCACTGCGATATATAACGAGGATAATTTGAAGCGAAGGTGTTGGTCATGATGCAGTGCAACGTCTTACTTTTCTGCTAAAGCCCAGTCGTCCTGGATCTGTTTTTGTCGTACCCGCTGGTACTCTTCCCTCCAGCACTTGGAGCACAGCCCCTGCCATGCTGCGTTGCCATAGTAACCGCATCCTTTCTTGCACAGCAGGTCTGACTGGTCGACATGTATCCCTCGTCGCTCCGTCCGCTGACTCATGATGCTGGACGACCTGGAGTGAGAAATTGATGATAAAATGTATTAATGGATTTGTTTGTGCTGCCTGCACCATGTATTTATGACACAATCTCAGATTATTACAGTTTATAGGCATTATGTCTGAGGCCTCACACTTTGGACAAAAACAGCACATCCATTCATGTCAATCAGGTATTAGATGAGCAACACCAGGTGAATGCCAACATGTTTGCAGGAAATGAAGCTTTTGCAAACATATCAGTCACAGTGTAGAAACACAGCGAGTCTCAGCTCATTATTTTACTGTCTGGCTCGCAGCTTTTTGATATTGGCTCAATTGCAACGGTCTCATAGCATTATTTTCAGCAGCAGCAGGTGGCTGATTTCAGTGAAAAAGCTCCTAAAGACCTAATGTACTCCACTTGCTCAGCACCAAACAGCTCACAGACAAAGTTAGCAACTAGCTAGTGAACACATTGGGGCATTTAGAAGCTAAAGAGACAGATATTTCTGCCTTGCTGGCAGACATGTGACTCAAGTCGTTTGAGTCCAAGCCTCAAGCGAGTCTCGAGTTAGTACACAAGGTATTAGTGCCTGTCTGATGATTTTATTGGCCAATGTATCTAACCTTTTCAAACAGAAGGACAGTGAATTGCAATTGCATTATAACTACTAATATTCAGCAAAAAAAAATTAAGATTCAAGATGTTTATCGTCACCTGGATTGTACCAGTACACTTGTGTGAAAATCTGTTGCTTAGAGACTCCACTGTAGAAATGGTAAAGAGTAACTAGGAAATAAAATGTATATAATAATAATAATAATAATAATAATAAATAATAATAAGAGTAATAATAACAAGAAAGAAAGAAAAACAAAAACAGAGAATACAGAATAAAAATATAGGACAGTAGGGATAAGGTGAATTTGTATATATCTATCTATACATGTACATAAATGCTATAAAATGCAATGGACTTCACTGCACTTGCAGACTTGCGGACTTTTCAGGTGCGTTTGCGGGAAGTCAACGAGTTTTGAGAGCTGCCCAAACACACAATTTATCCAGTCCACAAGGGCTCTCAAGGAGGCTTTCTGCAGACTTCAAGAAAGACTTCACCGAACTTCACTGATTTACTTATCTACGATTAATTGTGGTATGGACGTGAGGTTGTAGTTCATAAATATGTAAAACAACTACTTTATTGAAACGTCAGTTCATTAACCACATTGGGATGCAGAAATATGTATAAGTAAATGTTCTAGAGGCAATCTATTTTTTATCATTTGATCTTCATGGCTGTCTATCAGCGGTTAATAGTTCATAGTTCATAAACAGATAAAGATAAGTGGAAAAATGCTGAACATCGACCCTGATAATTGGTCTACCTCTAAGTTATTACCAAACAAGTTTAGTAGTATTTAACTAGAAATATAAACAGACAGCCTGGCGCTTTGGACCCCTATGAGGACCTGAGTGGATATGGTCCAGCCTTGTTCAGGCTGCTGGAAAAGGACTTGACTGACTCTGTTAGAGTCTGTTAATGACTTCAAGATACCTCATCTGGCGCCCTGGACAGGGTAGTTTATAGACCATGAAGTGTGTTAGTAAGGATGTAAGTTAGTTAGTAAATTGTACTTCGACTTTAATCTCCTTGTTAAGTCTCCGAATCTCCACTGGAAAGATAAACACGTTCTTACGGGAGATAATCCCGGGTTTTGTGTTTTGATGCTGGTGATAAAGGGCCAAAATATACTATAGGTGTTCAATGTAAGCTAGTTTTGATCTGGTGACTGTGAAGGCCTAGGCATAGCCAATAAATCACTTAATTGTCACACTGATTAAGTACTCAGTTAGTCCTTCTGCTCTGTCTGAAAGCATCTGACCCTAAAAGCACCTTTGGTTGTGTCTGCACTCATTTTTCAGGGATTTCCTTTCATTTGTCACACGTCTGTTGGTCAGTTAGCTAAACATGTTGCAGTGTTTTACTTAGCTATCACACAGACGAAGTTAGCGGAGGCAATTATTCACAAAGTCTTATCAATTATGTTTAACTTTACCATGTCGCGTACTCACTACGCTGCTTTGGTACTCACCTGTAATGTTTTCACCGAGCATAAGCAGGAGCAGACCTCCTCTTCTTCGCTCGCTGCTGTGTGAGGCGACTGAGTCCCCAGGGTGGAGACAGTGACGTTTCATCCACGACTTCACGGAAGTCCAGCGACAACATGACTTTACTGTGATTAGAAACATGTCACTGATTTATTATCTTAAAGTGGGACCAAAGTAGTTGTTTCCACCATTATTTCAACTGTACAGCACTGTTTTTTCCATGAATAGCTAGTTGGATTGAGTAGTCTTTTTACTTCCGCATCAGGGACAAATATTTAAGGAGTCGTACGTGACGTCATGTGTAACTGGACCGTTAAAGGCGAGCGTCATGTGACACAACGAGCGCGGGAGGGAGTTTCTTTTACTGCCAACAATTTTAACACCATTATCCACTCTGCTGGAGCCTATGACAAGCCGTTTTAACATTTAATAGCTAGACTGGATGTGTATTACAGATATCTGTAATACATATCCAGTCTAGCTATTAATGTTAAAACGGCCACTTATACTTAATTTATAA